>KE505402.1:321336-335940 GCA_000441515.1 Elaeis oleifera
AAACCGTACCGAACCATACCGCCGGCCGGCCGAAATGGCCGGCGGTACCGGTTCAGCATACCTTGTCTGGAGGACTTCTTTCTGCTGTCAAAAATTCTCAGAATAGATGTAATATGGCTAATGCCTCTACTGACAGCCTCTCTAATTGAGGAGGTTCTTTTAAACATTAACTCTCCTTTGGCGGTCGCAGAGCCTGATGCCGACTCATAGAGCTTTATGCCTGGCCACCTTCTCAAGCTATCACTAATCATCCAAGCTCATCTGAATGCTATCACTAATCATCCAAGCTCATCTGAATGGCAGTTTTGATATGTGCCTCCTTGTCATCTGGATTGAAAGCCTCCTCTGACCCACCGAAGTGATGGGAAGGTGGCTCTATGGCTAGGCAGTCCACTTCCTTTGAAACCCTCTTTCATTGCTTTAAATTAGTGAAGTGCTTTTTCATCGGTTGTTGAACTTCTTTTAGGCATTTTTAGCATATAGCTACATCGAGATAACTACCAGCCAAGTACTACTTTAACCTAGTTACTTCTCCTCTCTCGAACTTCGTGTTGCACTAAGTACTGCTTTAACCTAGTTACCCCTCCTCTCTCGAACTTCATGTTGCACTAGTTGCATTTCTAGTGATACCAATCTGAGAGCATTTGCCCGTGGTCCCAATCAATATCACGCTTTGGGTTCTTCTTTGATGGATCTGTTTCTGCAAGTTAACAAGCATGTCAGTTTAGTAATTATATAAAATGATAAATTTCGTTGTCCTAAAAAGATGTATCTTCTACTTCAGAAAATACTTCTAAATTATGTAATAGATAGTTACAATTTTCATAGTTATTCTAATTTTAAATTTTCAATTAAAATAATTTAAAATATCATAAATCCAAAAATTATATTTGGTACTTGAAAAAATACTTTGAATTATCTAATACATAGTACTTATTTTATTTTTTGAATAATTATATTTTTTATTAATTATTTAAATTAAAAATATTTTTAAATATAAAAAAGTTGGAAAAATTAATTTGAGCTTATATTCATATGGACTCCTGTAATGGATGCTCTAAATATTTTTCTAAGCCCTTAAGAATTCATGCAAAGCTACTTATATCTCAATTTTATTCAAATTTAGGTCTAGGCTACACTATATACATGTTGCGTTAAAACTTTTATAAATGGACACCAAATTTATATCAAGAGTAGCTTGTATGCCTCCAAATAATATTCTGATTTTATAGTTAAATTTTGAATTTTATTTTTAATAATTTTAAATATGAATATGTATTTTAATTAAAATTATATATTTAATAAAAATAATGATTTTAGCATCATTGTGTAGATCATCGATAGATCTGCAACATGTAATAAAATCATGCTAATATCAAAAATTTTTGCATGATCTCCCCTTGTTTTTGTAATTTTTGAGAATATCTGAGCTTGGGAAAAAAAGAGAAGAATGGGAGGTGGGGAGAAGCTTGCACACCTTCAATCTAGCATTTGCCCTTGTTTTCTAGCTGTTTTTCGTTTAAGGAAGGAAGAGAATTTTGAGGGAAATAGGAGAATTTTTCTTGAGAAGGCTTCAAGACGCTTCCTATCACTCAAATAATTGAGTGATGGGCTGAACCATCATGAACTAGGCGAGCTATTTGAAGCGGTCCAAAGTGGTTCGGGTGGGGGGGTGCAAAAAAAAGGACTAAACCAACCTAGCCCCACACCGATTTGGCTCAGTATGGGGTGAACTGGGCGATTTGTCCCAATTCGGCATAGCTTGGACCAACCAATTATCTCATCATCCCCATCAAATACAAATTTTTTGTGAAGTGGAATATCATATTTCAGCTCCACCTCCTCTTGGATGCATTTAAATTTGAGCCTTAGATTGTAAGGACGTATGCCAAGTCATGCAATTGCTTTGATGTCAGTTGGTTCCTTTGTTTGCTGTGATTTAGGGCAAAGGGGGACTAATTGCACTTATAGCCACTCGAGGAGACTTTCTGTGGGAGTATCTGGGTCTCTAACCTTCACAGGTGTTTCAATGATGGCAAAAATAGAACCACCATCAGCTACAAATGCAACAAGTAAATTTGCATATCAAATACTATTTATCATAAATTTAAAATATTAGATTAGTTGTAGATGGTATCTAAAAATATATGGATTCATGTTATCTTTGCATGTCACAACTGCCCCCTTGCTAATGCTGTGTGAAGCCTTCCTAAAAGCTTTGATTTGTGAAAGAGATGTGATATATAATAGTACTATGCTTGAATTGACAAAGTCATGATCTTGTATCCCATTAACATTCACTTAGCCCCGCTAGACATTCGATAGCAATGATCGAATTTAGCTCCATCTTATAATGACATTACATGGGGCGGTCGATAGTTTCTTGTCATGTCCATTCTAAGGACACTATATTGGGACTTTGAGTTTCGATAGTAAGATGCCATGACATTTTCATTGATTTAATTAACCAATAAATAGTTAAACTTAGATCTTATTTATAAGGATAAACAAGTTTTAAGGATTGAACTTGAATTATCTGCTAGATGTAAGTCCCTGCTCATCCAGTAATGCCACCTCTACTCAATGATGTCAATGTACTCATTAGCATGCTTCAGATCCTCATGCTTGATCTTAGTCTTACAAGCCATCAATATATGGTACAAGAAGCTTGTCTTAGGATATCTCTTGCTATCCAGTGATGCCACCACTCGAAATAGTGGTGTAAATACCTTAACTATTCTCTCGGGCTGCTTATAGAATTGCTGGCTTATCACTAAACCCTCCACATGACTACCTTTTGTGCCACTATGAGTATATTTGCTATCCTGCCACTCGAGGCACTTAAGAATATCTTGTGCAGGCTGCCTTATTTCAATACGGCCATTGATTGCAATGTAGTGCATGGTAAAGCAGGAGATTGCTAGCTTTAGTATCTCGCCTCTAGTGTTCTTCCTCATCAAACACAAAACCAATGTGTGATTATATCTTAATGTTGTGATTATCTAGGTTGTCTCCACTACTTTTTCGACCCTACGAAACTTGCTAATGTCCATTAGCATTAAACCTATGTAGTGCGTAGCACGTGATCCAGAAAATATGTGGCCTCCTAATCATTGGAATGTCCTTGGAGGTTTTGTATCATGGTCCATTATCTATATTCACATGCACGACATGTTACTCTCCTATCCAATCAATTGCATTGTTGATTAATCTAATTGTGTATTGAGCATTATGGACTTTGTCTGAACTCTGAAGCATCATTTGACTTATCGAAGGATATCTTCTTGTCACATAATGTCAAGAATTAGCGATGCTTCGCCTGCCATGCCCCATCCAACCGTCACATATCAAAGTCGCACTACAAGTGCCCCTTGCTTTAGTAAGAGGCTATCCATCTTTCTAACTCCTTGTTATTATCAAGCAGCTAATCATGCATGTCCTTTGGCCTAAGATGATCTCCACCCATATTAGCTCTGAGTAAAGTTGACAGCAATGTTCGCGGACTCGGTACCGAAATCCGTGCGGCCGCCAGTAGTATGGGTCGGTATGGATCCGTATCAGACCGGACTGGCGCAAGCCGACACAAGCAAAGGAAGCGAATTGGAAGGAGGAAAAGAGAGAAAGAGAGAGAAATAGAGAGAGGGGAGGAAGAAAGAAAGGAAGGATGGGAAGCCATTGGAGATGCCGTCGGACAACCTTCGGCTAGCCGTCGTGGCCGTCGGACGGCATACTCCATGCGTGAGGCGCTGCAGGCTGTTTTGCCCCTCTTTCATGGATATTTGTTTAAAAATCCGAAAAAATGTAAAGTCAGCAATCCCATTGCCGTCTTCACTATTTTTGAACTTTTTAAAAAAATCAAAAAGTGAAGCTGACAAGCCGATTGCTGGCTTCACTATTCATCGTTGTTTTAAAAAAAATACGATGAAGGAATAGGGGCTGTTGTCCCTATTCCGCGGTCGTGGCTCTGCCCACGTGCTTTTCGCTGCCCGATGGCCATAGCGGCTATTCGGCAAACTCCACCGATTGTGCGCCCTCTGGTGCATCGCTTTCCTCTCTTTTTGCTCATTTAAAAGCCCTATCGGGTGACAATCGAGCCGTGGAGGCTTTCGCGGCCTCCGACGGCCACAGCGGGCCACCATCGGCCTTCGACGGCATCTGCTCTCTCCCTCTCCTCTCTGTCTTTCTCTTTTCCTCTCCCTCTTCTGATATACTGCTTTTTCCATCCGAACCATCCTAGTTCCCCATCGGTCCAGCTCGATACGGGGCGTACCGACCGATTTGGGCCGGTACGAGATTCCTTGGCTGATAGTAGACCTTGTCACCCTCCCACTCCACTTAGTGTCACACCACTTGCACCTGCGCTGATGCTGGCCTGAAATCATGACACCATTATCCAAATCTATGTCACGTTTCCTTCCTTTTGCTTTCTTCCTGGATCCACTTCTGCAAGTTTGATGCACACGCATCATATATCCTGGATCCACTTCTTCATGGAAACTGATTGGTATGAGTCAGTACACCCCAAATCGGGCAGTTTGGGATGGTTTGGCCTTCCTTTCCTAGGACACTAGGCTATCTTGAATGTTGGGACACCACACTCCTAAGTGCCAGGGTGAGGTTATTCTACTTTTCTCAAATGCTTGAGGTTGTTGACCTCACCACTACCAAATCATTTGTGCTGAACATAAGGCTGGACATATTATTGTTTAATAAGATATTCCTAAAGATGGATATTTCTGTTTCATAACACTTAGATCATTCCTTCACGTCATCCATCTTGCTTTAATCCTATTAGAGACAACCTTGTCTGTATTTGCATTCTTATTAGATAGATTCAAGATAGCAAACATACTTTTCCTAGATTTCTTTAATTCCTGAATTTTAACATCTATGATTCCTCTAGTATTTCTTCTGAAATTTCAAGCCAAGTAGTTACCTTTCTTCGACTTAAGCTTCAAACTGTTGCTTACATGAAACACACATGATATAACTTGTGCCTCTTCCCTTTTCTCAACAGCTTTGAAGTGAGTACTTAGTACACGAAGGCCTTCTTGATTTTATATGTATTGCATTTGAGCATCTATAAAGTTTGGAAGTCAAAGCTGACCAAGATCTATTCCTAAGGAACTTCTTGGTCTCACCACAAGTAGTTTTTACACATGTCATTGCTCCTGAATTCAAGGTTGTCAAATGACCTAGGCATGTCCAAGCAGTGGACCCCTTTTATGGTCTAGGCAAGTGCCAAGGTGATTAGGTGGCCATCGAGGAGGAAAGCTCTGCAATCTTGTATTATGCATACTATTAATCATATGCAGAATAGGCATGTACATATTCTGCATCAACTCTTTTTTCACTATATACGGGATCACGAACCAATTTTTCGGCCTTAAAATGTCCAAAGTAGTAATAGCATTGCTGCTGCTGTAGCATCCAACAAGCTATAGAGCAATGTTTGCTATACCGGTCGGTTCCTTATCGTACTGGGTGTACCGTACCATATTGGTATTGAACCGCACTATACAACATGCCGTACTGACAACACCAAACTTCTATCGATACTATAATAGGATGGTACCGATATGGGGTCTAGTGACGAGATAGCGAACCTTGCTATATAGAGCACAACCTGGTAGCCAAGATCTATTAAGAGGTGAAAGGAGGAGGCAAGTAGAATAGTGGCTACCAAGTAGAAGAAAAGAGCAGGGAAAAAGTGGAGGAATGGCTAGAAGTGTTTTAGGTCATTGCTATCCTCCCACTCATCCCATGGGGCTAAATAGGGGGAAAAGGAAAGAAACCCTTAAAGAGGTAGAGTTTAAGCAGACTTTGCCTAGCCAACCCGATCAAATTAAGTGCCTAGGCGGCTACTTTCAACATCACTACATCCATGCATGCATTTAACATTGTTAAAGTTCCAAGTTGACTTGTTGTCTTTCTCAGGTCTCACTAATTAAGTTTTGTTTATATTATTTTTAAATCGTAAACTTCTCTTAACGTAAGGGTTGGAATTTCTCATCTACATCTAAACTCTTTTTATGTATAATAATAAATCTTTAATGTTTCTTTTCCACTTGCATGAGTTTGGATTATGAAAGCACTAATAAGTTTGTTTCATGTTTCTATCGATGACTTGAATTTTTACAACAGGTTCTTCTTTCCCAAAAATAGCCACGTTAGGAAGTCAACATCAATTCACAAAGATTGATAAGAAAATGCTTTTACCATAGATTTCTAGCTTTATAGAATCATATTAGGTAAACAAGGTTGGATTATACTTTTTCATACTTTTGGGATTTTTATTAACTTTTTGAATGTTTTTAGAATCCTGTTTTAAGTTGTAGTGGTGTGAAAAAATCCTAAGATATATGTTAGGTGGGGTAGGTCAGGGTCATTATGGTTTAATACATATGAAAATTTAAAGATAAGTTTCTGGCTTTTAAAAGTGTAAAGTTTATGAAAGGGCCCATTAGGGCTAGGTGAAAAATCATTCTATGTGATTTATTTTGAAAGAATGAAAGTATTCCTTTAGGACAGGTTCATTGTACATGACTTGTTTTGAAAAGATAAGAAACCTTCTGGTCCTGCTCTTGTAAACCTTAATCTTCCTCAATCCTCATATTTTCTGTGTAAGCTAAATCTGTGATAAATTTCTGTTATAGGACTACTATGGAGGTCTGCCAATTGACTATAAACTTTTCTTTGGACCTATACCTTGTCCGAAGAGCTAAAACTGAAATTTTTGTCCTTCTTGAAATTTAGAATCACCAAAAAACACTTTCTTCCCCATTTACTGTAACATGACAATGAGGAGATTTCTTGACCTAAACCCTAGTTTCCCAAACCCTTCCTTCATCTCCTTCCCTTCCTATGTAGGCCACTTTAATCGGTCCTACTCTCATAATTTTAATCTAGTTTGCTAACTCATACAGAATGTTTTAATCTTGTGATAGCATGGATATGTTCTACTTGGCCTAAAAAAAAGTCAATAGGTGTCGAGCCAACCTTGTATTTGGATGGAGATAATGAGATTTTAAACTTTAAAGTGTAATATCATATGGATATTCATAGATTGTACTTTTGATATTCTATGTTTGTTCACAATAAATCATCTTACATTATTGCTTGTGTAAACATTTCGTTGCAGATGCAAATTTTTCCATACTCAGTGTTCTATGTATTCTTCGAACAATATCTTGATATATGGAAGACAGCTTTGATCGACATTTCTATTGGTCTTGGTTAGTATTCTCATATTTCTACTTGTGAAGCTACAACTGTCAAATTCTGATAAGGAGCTCACGATGGGACTAATTGTTAATATGGTTGCATAATTTCTAGTATTTCTAGATCATCTATATCACTGGATCTTTTCACATTTAGTAATGCAAAACAAAACATATTTTTGTGCTTGCAAAGTTATTGAGTTGCATTATACTCTTGAGAAATGTAACTAGAAGTCTAGAACAACTATCAAATCCTTGATTCAGATCATTGACTAATTTTTTCAGTCATATTAAGAATGACCAATTAATCTTGTAAGTCTTAACTATTGCTTGAATGTCTATGCAATGCTTATCGATTAAGACAATGATTTGTTGAAATGCTTAGCTGCCCTTCTTGTCTACTTACAGTTTAAACAACCACTTAAATACTTTCGAGGCCTTTTCGGTTTGCTTAACTACATAAATGATTGTCTATATTTCTTTCAAAAAATTTGAATGTGCAATTTCTAAGGTGCTCCAAACAATTGTTGCCTAGTGAACTTTTGCAAGTTAACCATCAACATTCTCATTTTTGGGCCCAAAGCAAACAAGGGTCCATCAACAAATTCTTCCCACTTATGAATCACATAGTATGATTTAAACTAGTCATACCACTTGATTGCATCACCAGGAAGATTGATGGAGGCAATCTCAACCTCTAGGTTACCAATAATATTATAAAAAAATGAAGCACTATTCTGCTTCTAACGTCCGTCCCGATGGCTCACCATCATCCATCAAGGAATTCCACTTTTGTGCAAGAAACTTATATTCAATCATGATGTGTAGCTTACCTTCTTCTTAAAGAAAAAGATGGATACCTTTAGTATCTTTAAGATTCTTTTCATAGGGGTTTTGATCTTGCATATCCTCCACTTTTTCTTCAATTGAATCTTGGCCAACGACTGATGCTTAAGCCAAATCATGATGATCCTTTCAAAGTTATTAAAAGATGAGCAATTGTGGCTTGACGGAACTCCTTTAGTTCATTAAGCTTTTGATCAAACTTTGCCTCAATATCAGCCTCCTATTGCAAGTCTCTTCTTCAACCTTTTGTTTGTTGAGAATGTTTTGTTGCCAGACCATAGGACATGAGATCTATGATGTTGAGCTTTTTCTTCAGATTTCACATGAGGGTCATGCAGCTGCAACTAGAAGGTGAAGGGTGCTTAGTACCAAGTAGGAACCTAATTGTGTATGAATGGTATCTTAAGCGGAAAAAGAGGAAAAAGAGACTTGCAATAAAGAAAGGATATTCAATCACTTTCAATAGATTGAGACCTCTAAATCCTTAAGCACCCCAAGGGTCGCCAATCCGGTATCGAGACCCATATCAGGCGACAACCTGTTCGGTACGGTATTGGTTCAATACCATACCATACTGACACACAGTACAGCTGGGCATGCTAGTTTGAAAGGCTGGGTATGTTGGTTTGTCGGTTTCAAACCGGCACGCCAATTTTTTGTCCTTTTTTTTATTTTAAGGTCTCTAGTAAATTCTTTGGGTTTCAAATAATTTTAAGTCCAAATTAATGTTTTTTGATACTATTTGATGTTTCCAACTTTCCATCACTCTGGTACACCCTTAATCATGCATGATGCTGATCTTTAGGAACAACCTTATAGGGACTAGGTATTATTGAACCCTAATATGCTCAAATCAATTAGTAATACATGACTCTAAAATGGTACAATCGATTGCATGCATTTAAAATATGCATTCTGAGATCTAGAATCTTGTTGAGCATCGATGTCAGTCATAAATATCTGGATCATCTACATAATCAAGGGAACATCAGCCCATCCCTCTATCCAAGCAGTATTATAGTCCTACGCGCTCACCCATAAGGTATGTACGTTGGATTGTAACTGGTTTCAAATCTCTTGCTTAAGCTCTGGCTTTGAGAGGTGTCTTGGACTGATAGTACGGCTATGGAGGGGTCCATCCGAATATGCCGGTGGTCGTAGCAAAATCTGATCCATAAGGTGCTCCGGACTACATCATATAGCTGCATCAGATCCTGAACGATCTTGAGGGGCTCATCATCTATATGCAATCATATCCTTATGGGCTCTACTAGCTCATGCACCATGATCCCTATCTTATGTAGCATGTGTAAAGTGGGACTCATCAGTGAATCAAAACCACCAATGGCTGCATCTCATATACGATCTCCTATCCTCCACTCCCTTCTTGACCGCCAGATCTAGTACCATCAGAACTGTCATCCTTACTCCCCTTGGTGTCTGAATCTGATTGAACTAACTCTTCCATTCTCTCGATTGGGCAACAACTGCATTTCCTTCCCTTTGTCTTTGTGCTGAGCAGCTGCCTGCCCTCCTCTCCTACCTTGCTCGAGCTGGCTATGCTGTGAGGATGGATGTCGTCTTGCTCTCTTAGATGACCATGTAGCATGCCGACCTCATCTAAGCATCTCTCATTCAAATCTCTACGAGGATGTCTTAGACATTGAGTCGCATGATGAATGACTTCCCAATGACCCTCTAGCTATGGCTGATCAACTAGAAGCCTGCATGTAATGTTACGGAGAGCCCATCACTCAGCATCCATCCTAACCTCACTAATTACAAAATTGGCTGATCGTGGAGGCGATTCTGGCTCATCAAGTTTTAGCTCCTATTACTGGTCCACAATCCAGCCAATTATCGAATCTTTGTCATCAAGAACAAATATATGTGCAATCAGATTTGAGTACTTCATCTCAACTTCTAAATGCATTTCAGTCTCAACCTCAAATTATATTGAACGTATGCAAGGTCATTGAGGTATTTGTGTGAGACGGTTCCTCTACTTGATGTGGATGAGGGCGAAGGTCAATCAATTGCGCTCACAACTATTCAAGGAGACCATTTGGGAGAGGATCTGGATAGCAAGTCGCTTCAGATTTTTTGTCGGTAAATCAGAATGAATCCACTATTCAGCTATAAGAGCATCGATCAAAATTACGTATACAACTGTATCATAATGTATCATATTAGTAGCTATGCAACGTCAAGTAAGAATTGTTGTCATTGATATCTATTCTATCTGGATTCATATTGTGTTTGATTACGATAGTTGATTTGCCTCCAAAACTTTGTGTGCCCTCCTAAAACATTTTCATCTGCAAAAAATATACTAGTTATAATATGTTATTGGTTGAAGAAAGAGCTAACAAAAACATACCACTTAATCTAATTTACTTACCTCTTCTAGACACAGTTGTGGTTTCTGGATCAGGCTCCATCTTATGTATCACATTATGTAGAACGGTTAGAAGCTCCTCATCCATGTCTATTGTAGTTACAATGTATTGGAACCTCGGGTTCAGGTAGGAAGCTACAGATAGATTTTGTAATTATATACATAAAGTTGTAGGAGTAAGAATTTTCAGATCGTTGTTGATTTCTTTGTTACCTGCTAGATGCAAGTCTCTACTCTCTACCTATCTGGTAGTCCCACTATTGCTCAATGATATTGAAGATGCACTCTTGGCCATATTTTGGATCTACCATCCTGATCTTATTCTTTGCACTCTCCATCATGTGATATAAGAAGCCCATTTGGGGATATCTCTCATTGTTATAGCCCAAAGCACCTCATATAAAAGCTTCATAGCCTTCACTATCTTCTCAGCCCTCATCCAGAATGTCTATCTCATCACTCTCCTACTAAGCACTGACAAAGATTTCATATAGGCCTTTTTTCTTATTAAGAAGGCTATCAAATGCTATGTAGTTCATAGCGAATTGTGTCACACCCGAACTCAGGATCTCTTCTCTTGTGTATCTTCGCATGAGTGACAGGATCCATGTGTGGTTGTAGATGAATCTAGTAATACTTTGTGTTGACTTTACCATCTGCTGTGCTCCATGAAGCTTCCCAATATCCATCAACATGAGGTCGATACGATGTCCAGCATATGGGGTCCAATAAATTTGTAGTTGCTGCTTCAGGATCTCTCCTGTGGCCTTGTACGGTGGCCCATTATCAGTAATAACCTACATGACATTTTGCTCTCCTATTTAATCAATCACCTCCATCAATCTCAAGATGCACATGGCATCATGCACCTAATCAGAAGCATCAATTGATTTATGAAAATATTTTCCATCAGAAAGTTAATGATGCTCCATCTAATAGGACTGGTCCAACTATCACATCACCATCACTCTGTATCCACTTATTTAGGATGCAATCCATTTTCTACCTCTTTGTTATCGTCAAGAAGCTCATCGTAGTTGTCCTTCGAATTTTGATTCTAGAGGATCTACACCCAGTCTGGTAGCCTATATAGATGCAATGGCAAAGCGATATGGATGCAATGGCAAAGCGATAGTATATGCTATTTGTCGTATTCACTGAGATATGGCAGAAGTAAAATCAGGATCTAATAGCTCGGCACATATCTTTTGTATCCTTTAGCATATGATCAATCCTCTGTTGCTTTGAATCCTTGTTGGAGAAGGTGTGTGTATCCAGGTCATAGATAATGGCTCCGGTGAAATATCTCTGGAGGACTTCTTCCTTTTATCCAAAGCTCCCAGCATAGATGCAATATGACTATTGCCCAGTGTTCGCTGAACCACCCAAATCGGATGGTTCGGGGCATGCCGAATATACTGATGGCTAACTAGTGCGATTCGGGTGTTCGATTTAGAACGCCGACGAATGCAATGCAAGGAAGAAAAAAGAGAGGAAGAGAGAGGGAGGAAGAAAGGAAAGGCCATCGGTGGGTGGCGATTGCCCACCGAGGCCATCAGAGGGCGTCAAGCCTCTAGGTCTCCACGATCCTCCGCAAGATGTGAGAAGAGAGAGAGATAGAGAGAGGAGGGGAGAGGAGGAAGGGAAAGGTGGTAGGGAGGCTGTTGGAGGGCTGTCAAATGGCCGTCGTGGCCATCAGATGGCCCAAAACAACCTCGACAGCCGTCATTGTTCGAAGCAAGGGCTTTGCCTCTGTTTTGTCGGATTTTTTAAAAATCTAATGCATAGTGAAGTTTGCAATAGGTTAAAGTATCATGGGGTTGTTTTGGACTGTCCGATGGCCACAGCGGTCATTCGATGGCCCTTCAATGGCCTCCCCGCCACCTTCCCCTCCCTCTATCCCTCTTCTCATTTTTTCTTGTGGACCGCAGAGCTCGGGAGGCCTCGACGGCCCTCCGATGGCCATCGTCGGTCTCCCTTTCCTTTCCTCCCTCTTCCTTCCTTCCCCCCCTCTCTTTCTCTTCTTTTTCTCCCCAGTTCATCCTTCATTTTCATGTTGGTTCGAGCCTAGTACGGTCCATTATGGGGGCGTATCATCAGTCAATAGGGATCCGATTTCAAGTCAGCGATCCTTGCTATCGCCTCTACTGATGCTCTCCTTAACTGAAGAGGTCCTAATGAACTCTGACTCTCTCTGGTGGTCATAGAGCCCGACCTAGACTCAAAGTGTCATGGTCCAAATCGAGCACCATGTCTAGCCAACTCAAGCTGTCACTGATCTTCCAAGCTCTGGCAGTTTAGATCTTTTTTGCCTCATCATCTAGAGACCTCTGATTCTCTAGTGATAGAAAGGTGGCTCTGCGGTTCGATGATCCACCTTCTCCTTCTTCGAAGTCCTCTTCTTTGCTACCTTGAAATCAGCAAAATATTTTTCATCAGATGTCAGACCTCTTTCAGATATTTCTGGCACAACTATAGGGTAACCATCAATCAAATGCTGCTCCAACCTAGTTATCCTTTTTCCTTTAATTCTCTATTACATCAGTTGCATTTCCTGTGGCACCGACTCGAAAGAATTTGCCCATGGTCTCAACCAATGTCACACTCTAGGTTCTTCTTATGTGATGGATTCATTCATGTAAGACTAAGATGCACATCAGTTTAATAATTTGTAAATATAATAAATTCCTTGTCTTAAGAAAATATACTTTCTACTTCAAAAAATGCTTCTAAATTATGTAATACATAATTATAATTTTCGTAATTACTTCTATTTTATTAATTTTAAGTTAAAAATAATTTAATAACATAAATTATAAAAATATATCTTTGTACTGGATGATTCGGTTGTGTACTGGCCTGAATCGAATAGTTTGGACCAGTTTAGGCTGGTTCGGCCTATTTCCCAAAAGTTAGGGCTGAACCATACCGATTCCGCCCCATTATGGTTTGTTATGGGGTGCACCGGCTGGTTTGGTCCAGTATGGTATTCCGTAAAAGCTAATTTATTAGTCTGATTCTCTTGTATAAATGACCCTTAGGGCACTACATATTCATTGATTTGTAGTACTTATCCTTTAAAACAAGGAAGAGCAAAAAGGAAACTTGATGTAGCTAGCTAATCATTAATGGACTTGAATCCTAAACTGAACTCCTAACCCAAATCAAAAAAATAAGAAATATATCTTAGCCTATGTAGATCTTCATTTTGTTCTCTCAATGCCATCTATAGTTCTATACCATGTACTATAAGTTTATGACAAGTATTCAGTTTAAACAAGAAATATTATCAAGTTTATCTAACTTCTAGTATTCTCGTTGTGGGGATGCATGATGGCATGTGTTTAGTGTCACATAAGGTGTACTTTGCAAGGTCTTGGGTTCTTGAGTAGGGCCCAGGAACCCAATTGATAAATTCTAGCTAGTCTTTTGTGGGTGAGGTCCTAGTTTGTTACATATGGAATTAGTGCCAACCCAACCCACAGACCATGCGTGGCTAGGGGATACTATAGCACGAGCCTTTCAAGGGCCGACGAGGAATCAATGGTGTTTCTGTTTCTAATTGGACCCTTAGCCTAGTGATAGCATCATGGCTTAAATAAGGAGAGTTTGTGAGGACTCGTTAGGCCATGTGTTTAGTCCCATATCAAGTGTGCTTTGGGGAATCTTCTGGTGCAGCAGCATCTAAGAGGACTTTAAGTCCAATCGGGACCATTAGGGCACATTTTTTTGAGGGTAAAAAATTTATCTGAGAATCTATATTTTTTTGGGTAAGTATTTTTCAGGCAATATTTAGACAGAAAAATAATTTATCCATATTCTTTTATATATTGAAAAATGGCTCAGTAATCTGTTATCCATATTCTTTTGCATTACTAGTTTCTTGGATAAGTTGCTAAGATCTATGCATATTTTTCATGATATCCTTTATTATATAAATATTATTATATATAATAATATGATATAATATATAATAAGATAAATTATATTATTATATTATATTAGTATATATTATGATATATAATAATATATTATATTATTATATTATTATAATATTTTATCATATATTCTAATAATATATATTATATTATGTTATATTAATATCTTATATTAATATAATATAATATATTATTGAGTATA
>KE505402.1:346236-364941 GCA_000441515.1 Elaeis oleifera
GGAGAAGAAAACGAAAGAAAGAAAGGAAAGAAAGAAAGGTAGAAGAAAAGAAAGAAAAGAAAAGATATTAAAAAAAAGAAAAGAAAGAGAAGAGAGATGGAGGATATCTATTATGATGCATGACTGGGACTGCTGCTGGGAGGAGACTAGACAATGGGTTGTCCCATTCCATGGAGAAATCGAGACACCTCCACCCCATGGGATTTAAGATCTTGGATAGTGGTGGAACAAAAACAAGTTTCTTTGCTAAAGAGTGCTATATGATGTGACATTTGGTTATCTTTTCTAAAGGGTTCTATTCAATATTTCACAATATTCTTCAATAAATTAGGTTGGTAGTGTTTATGTTAAGGTTCAAACCTTAGTACTGGAACTCATACCAATACTATCACAACCCAGGACCTCACCAATAAGGCTAGCCAAAAAGTATTATTGGGTTCTTTAGCCTTATATAAGTATCCAAAATCCATCCAGTGTATAGCCGATATATGACCAAACATGGGTCCTCACATACTCCCTCCAGTTAAGCCTTGGCATCATTGCTAAGCTTAGAATCCAAATCCTTTCACCAATACCATAAATCCAATTACAAACACCACAATCAGCCTGTGGTCTGCCCAAATGGGCTTATGTTGCAACTTCTCTTGGTCTACATAGGCCATAGGCTGTCCACTTTTGTATCATTTGTCACAACATGGGACCTCATGTAAGAAGGCTTGCTAGAAGGTGCTACTTGGATTCTTTGGCCGTGTGTAAGTATCCAAAATCTACCCAATGCATAGCTGATGTGGGAGTAAATATGCCCCTCTGGGGGTCCTTGCAAGTACGATGTTGGTTATTAGTGTTGATACACCTGGTATGAGGGTTTGTTTGGCATACGAGTATTGGTTTGGTACTAGTGTAGTATGATGTGCTTAGTATAGGGTGGTGTACACCAGCCTGTGAACCTTGGCTGATGTAATTTTAATGGGTTTTGCTTTCTTCTTCCAATTTTCGGTTGCAAATTCAAGGCTCTTTTCTAAGGGATTCTAGTGTCCATGTCTTGCTAGGAATGTTTGAACTTTGAAGGGTCTTATTTGTTTCTTTTCATTATTTCTTTCTTAGGGAGAAAGTTTAAAATGTTCCCTAGTTATCAAGTCTTATCATGCTATAAAAGAAAGAAAAAGAAGAGGATGTGATCAGTTTTGGTGATGAATAATCAATATTACTGCTTTCAGATTTATTTCTGTTCTGTCTAGAACACTTTTTTCCTTTTTTGGACTTGATTAATCACCTCATATCATGGAAACAATTGCCATCAAGAGCAAATTTTTGTTCCTGATAGCAGTTTTTCAATACAGAAAATTGGAAATATATTTACATTTTGTACATTTCAGATATGAAATTTCTTTCTGGTTCCCTTTATTGTTGGTTCATTCTCCTAGATGACATCTACATTAGTTATGCTTATGTCTGTTACTCCATAGGGAAATGAGTGTAAGAGTTCAACTTAGGTTATTTATGGGTCCAACAAGAATCTTTTTGTGTGCTTAATGTGAGGATCTCTAACATGGTGAACTTCATTTCCTACATGAAAACATATACATTATATATTGGCAGTTTTTACTTACAACATGCTAACTTAGCAAATTGTGCAGACCTTTACTCACAGAAAATATATGACTGTTTGTCTCGATTATACCTGGCAATTCTAAGTGGGCACGGGAACGGAAGTTTATGATTGCACTTTGGTGAAAACCCAGATATTATAAGAACTTAGTCATGCCACAGGCCGAGTCTGTATACAGTGCAACTTTCCATGATAGGGCAATAATGAAGTTTTCTTTAACCTTATCTTGCCTTGATTCTGCACAGCCTTTGGATCTGATTGACTGACCTGGCCAAGTAATATTTCGATGATTTTTGAAGGAATCAGGAACATGTTTTGGTTAGACAAAATGTAACTGCTTGTACCATATATTTGTTAAGCTTTAAAAGTCCAAGGTGTTTAAGGCATTGGTTCTTATGATGGTGTATGACTGAAAAAAGAGTTGAATTACCACAATGGTTGTCAAATAGATGTATCATCAACAGCAACTAATCCGGTTGCCTGTGTGATGTATCGTTGACTTTAAGTTGACTTTATGAATATCAAAGGAGTGATGCTGGTGATGCGGATATAGTAAACATGACTCAACTGATCTATGGTTAAGGTTTAATGCATCAAATTACTTCCAAAATGGACTTATTAGTGCTTACAATGGTAAAAATTAGCCCTCTATTAGGCCATGTAGCAGCCTGCACGACTTATTAATGGGCAGTTGTGGGGCTCATTCAGGTAAATGAAGTAATATAAAATGATTATGTTGGGTATAGTTTATAGGCCAGGGACTTTCATTTCCAAACTAAAGATCATATAATTATTTCCCATAACAGGTCTAGGTTGGAGGATAATTATTTTAAAAAATTGATACTTGTTTGTGAAACATTGAGCTGCTTAGATGACTGAAAAGTCTCGACCAAACTTGTTCCCTATGGTGGTTGAGATGTGATCTTTGTTCAGTTGATCAGGAGGAAGATATTTCATATTTTTAGTCAGTCATACACTGCTATTCAAGGAAAATGTCAACATATTTGTATTCTTATGTCTTATCCTTCTGTCCTGTTGACATGTTCCTCACCTTTTCTTTGCAGTATGACTGTTATATATTTATAATTCCTAGATGGTGTTTCACTTTATTTAAATGATTGTCCTCATCTTTAATGTCAGGTGATTGACTGATCACATGGCCAGACTGTATCACCTGTCATATCAATGAAAGCAGGGGAAACTTAAAATTTGTCAAAAGAATATACCTGATTCCCTGTGAAGAGCTCCATCAAACTTGACATGTTATGGATCTTTCTTTTTGTTATGAAAATTTAGTTCTACTTCCCTTTTGGATTACATCCAAAAGGTGCCTTCTGTTTCTACTTTGTATCTGTAGCATACCATGAAATGTAATATACCACATACAGACATCTGAAAGAGAGGTTTTCACGTATACTTTATGACCCCCTGCCACATCTACTATAAAATCATTTGGCTCTTGATTTCTAATCCTTTGCTTGTTATGATGATATATACTGTAAATATTTAGTTTTTCCAAATGCTTACATGTCCCATCCTGGCAGGGAGTTATGGCTATCCTGGAGATCCAACTGAATGCAGTTTCTGTTGTAAACCTTGTCATGTCAATAGGAATTGCTGTTGAGTTTTGTGTACATATCACACATGCATTCTCGGTTAGTCTCATAATCTCTCATTTCTCAAATAGTAATGCCATGAAAGTTTACATTGATAAAGTAGGTTTTGTTATTCTTCACCACTATTTGAGTTCTGCTGTTTCAGTCTGCACAATCCAGCAATAAGAATATCTCTATATGATTATGACCATTTTCAATAAATTGTTCTTGGAGCACATATGAATATAAGAATGCATATATTATATGTAGATACATGCATGGAGAACCTACTATTGCAAATGCCCCTGGTTTGATTTTTAACTAGAATGACTTGCTTTACTCAAAGAGGCTACTCCTTTCTATCATTCCTTTGTTGGAGTTAGAATTTGGAGAAGTCCTTTAGGCTTGTCTGATGTGAAAAGTAGATCTGATTGGGGACCTAACAAGGTTATAGAGATTGAATGTAGTACCTTGCACTACATGGGCACACAATTGGAAGGATTATGTTATATTGCTTAAATTAGACTTATGAAATTAGAAGCAGCTTCTAACTGGGTATGTGATTTGTCTCAGCCCTTGAGAAAATATTTGCGTGCTACCTAAGCCTCTGGCCAAGTAATTTCGATTTTTATTCATATAATTCTATTGTGCTTTCGTCCAGATCTTCTGAAAAGACATGAAATCTATGTTTTGTGTAGAGAAAATGCTTTCTGATGTTTGGAAAAAAAAATGAGAGTTAGATAGAAAAAAGAAGTAACATTGCCCATGTATACAACTCATTTGGCCTCACAAACTATTTACTCCTTGTTTGGCCTCGCAAACTAGTTACAAACTTACAACCAAATCTCTGAAACTAGCTCAAGTTTTGTTTAACTCCGATTCAAACTGTAACATTTGGGTTGTTTTCAGAGATATGAAAGAAACTTCAATCGTATATGTGGGTGTATGAAGTCCCTTAGCCCATAACATATAGAGTATGTAAACAGTAAAGTATAATCAAATACAGAAAGCAGGAATGTGAATTAAAATGAAAGATTGCAAAAGCAAAATGAATGTTGTAAAGAAAGGTATAGTCTTGAAGATAAGACAAACATTAGGTGTCATACCTCTTATTTGTAACAGTGTTATGGGGACATGAATGTGAGAATGAGGTCCATATACATATGCAAGCATCTTACGAAGAAGACAGAGGGAATATGAAGACATGCAGGAAAAAATTAAATAAATTATATTTCAATACTATCAAAAAGGAACATTAGAATATGATTTTCAAGCTTCAACAAACAGATTTCTTAGTCAAACTATTAAATTAGTTTAAGAATATAAGAAACATGACATTTTTTGTGAAATGGCCTGAGTCTTTTACGAATTTGTGAGATGTACAATCTCTCAAAGGAACAAAAGCTTGTTTCTGATGTCATTTTTGTGGGTCCAATAACTAATAAAGGGTCTTAGCTTGGCTCTACCATTTAGTGAAATATACAACAGAAGAGTTCATTGAGTATTTAGTGTCTAGTACATATCTGACTCATCGGTAAAATCTAACACAGATTCTTTGATATGGTTATGACCTGTGATGGTTCAGGTAACATAATCTGCCAAAAATTTAGCTTTGAACCTTTGGCTTCAAAAGGCTTTGATATAAGAATTCCTGTCTCAGACCAATATCTTTATTTGAATTTGATTGAAGGAGCATAGCCTCTGACCAAGTACTTTTCTTAACCATAGCCTCATTACAGGTCTCGTGCATGGCCTATACCATACATTGGTATTTTGTAAGTTCCAAGGGCCTTTACAATGCTTAAGTCTTCTGGAAATCCCTTATAAACTTGACTAGGTCTCATATTGCTAATGAGGAAATCAAAATATAGGCTATCCATGCCAATTAATAGTTACATGATTTTCGAGGAATCTAAAGGTAAAATTAGGTGTCAGTTAATTTTCAATGTCATAATAACCCACTGAATTTACTGCACTGGCACCTTGTCCATTTTTGGGTGATATTTTCCTTATCTAGACTTCATTAGCCACTTTGGGAAACTAAATCTGATAAGAGCGGAACTGTTTTGCTGCTTTGACTTCGTTGCCAGGTTTTCCAGTCTGACTTGCCTTCAATGTTTCTGGTGGGTCTGGTGTGCTCGAAGTCTTCTGTAATATTCTCTTGAACATCGGTCACATAATGAGGTGGTATGCATCCTTGGTGTACAACATTTAAATTATATGGAGGCTAGTATGGGTGAGGGGAGTGGGGGCTGGAGGATTGGGGTTTGAAGATGATAGAGTTGTTAAGGGAACAAAGGTGGAAGTGGCATTGGATGATAATGAAGGAGTAACAGTTGAGGATAACAAGAACCAAGGTTTTACGTTCCGGCGAGACGGAGGACGTCCCAACCATCCCAACCGTTCTTGTGAGAAAACGAGATCGGGACGGGTTGGGACTCAGAAACCCATCCATGTAGGGAAAGAAGAAGGAAAAGGAAGAAAGGATGGAAGATGGAAAAAGGGAAGGTGAAAGGAAAGAAGAAGAAGCAAAATGAAAGAAAGGAAGGAAGGGAGAAGAAAAAGAAAGGAAGGAAAGAAGGAAGAAAGGAAAGAGAAAGAAGAAGGAAAGGAAAAAAGAAAGAAGGGATGATGAAAAGAAGGAAAAATGAAAGAAAGGAAGGTAGAAGAAAAAGAAAGAAAGAAGAAAAAAAAGAAAGGAGAAAAGGGGAGAGAGATGGAGGATATCTATCGGGATGCATGATCGAGATGGCTGTTGGGATGGGACGAGACAGCGAGGCATACCATTCCATGGAGATACTGAGACACCTCCATCCCACGGGATTTAAAACCTTGAGAGGAACATAAGAAAGGGAATATGGAGGTGGAGGATGACTGGTGGATGTAGGTAAAGGGGATTGTAGAAGGAAAGGAGAAGGGATGGACTTGAGATGTGTGTGTGTGTGAGAGAGAGAGAGAGAGAGACAGAGAGAGAATGGGGGAGAGAGCATTCTTGATGGTAGAGTAGGCATTGTACAGGTGCAGGTGGTCATGGGATCAGAGATAGAGAACTTGGTGGTAGAGCAAGCATTATACTGGTGTAGTGTGGCAGCAGGACTCAATGGGATTATAGACTTCAACAGTAGATGTGACTACATGTTTTGTTATTGTAAATTTGTTTAATTAATGGATTTGGTCATCATCTAGTCAGTTTGCTCTCAATCTCAATTTTGCCCATCTATTGGCGGATTGATTAGGATTTGAGATATGAAATTCGTTTCCAGTACAAACCAGCCATTAATTCTAATGGATCAATAAGGCTTCAATCATTATCAGGCTATAAAACTGGAAAACGTTTGCATGATTTGAGTTATTGATTGGATTAATTTATGACCTGATCATTAACAGGCCTTGATATTGAGCATAGATGGTAAGATTATTGAGCTAGACATCAAACAACCTAATGTCACTAAAGAAGCTATTCAGTTCTGATGGTTTAATTTATGCAGAATTAGAGCTCTACTGGCAATTAAAATGTCCATAGAAGACAAATTTAGAGCATGTGATGCATTTTGGCATTTCTCTAGAAACTCATTCCCATACCTTTTTCCTATTTTTTTTTTTTCTAGACATCCACTTCCTTGCACTCAGGTCTGATCCCACTTCAGAATTAGTGTAACTGAGTAAAAGCTGTCATAATTACTGTAATTGATGTTTGGTTTTAGTTATGGATTTGTTGGAAACTCTAGATTTCAAAGTTTATCATAGTTCTGCTCATCACAGGCCAGCAATGGGGATAGGCAGACTCGGGTCAAAGAGGCTCTGAGTACCATGGGCGCTTCTGTATTCAGGTAAGATGTTATTTGATTTTTTTTTGTAGTTACTATCCAGTAAAACACTAAGCTATTGCATCAAATAACTATTGACACTCTGGAAGGCATCTGCTGATGTGAATGCCTTCACCGAAATCTTTATCCATAGAGGTATTGACCTGTCACTGCTCAAGAATGAATTTTCTGTTGTCTTTTGTATACCTAATCATCAAGGCAAGTTACTATTTCTGCACTTATAACCCTGTGTCAGAAGGAAAGTAGCATCATTTTCATACAGGCCCTCCATTGTGGTCTTACCAAGAGATGCAATATGACTAGAGAACTTTTAAATTGATTGCTTGCAAGACAGTATCATACATCATGGGCCCAACTTGTTTGGGGTTAATTGGAATAAGCACATTTTGTTGCTTCTTATTGCATTTATTCAGCCATATTGTCACTCTACCAGGTTAGAGCACCTTTAGAAGGGGTAGAATGGGGATTTTAGAAAAGCTGACAAGTACCTTTGCTTTATCTGATCCATCTAAATCAGATGAGTGCCAAAATGGTAAAATAGCTTTAACCTAGTGAATTTATTCTTTTCTTTCCCAAAGAAGTGCTAGATAGCTATTTGTCCATTTTATCGATCCCACCAACCAATGGTATTAAGGTCTATCGAACTGGTACTTGGTCTCACACTGGCCAGCAACTGGTTTGGTATGGTGTGGATCCATACCATGCCATTCCATGGCATATTATATGAGGAGAAGGATGGGAAGAGGGAGGAAATGGAGGGAAAGGGGAGGGAGTGGGGAGGAAGGGGGAAGGAGAGAGAGATCAGAACCCACAACACCTGCACCCAGCTCTAACCCCTCCTTCCCCAAACCAAACCCTAAATCAACCAGAACCTGCAAAAATCCACTGCAGCAGAACCCTAGAATCCCTCTGTTCTCCTCACCTCGAGGGAAGCCACCTCCGATCAATTTTCCATCGATACAAATGCGATTGCACGGTTCTTCTAATTCCACTTCTGATTGAGATTACAAAAAAAGAGAGAGAGATGAGAATCGAAGATATGAAACCATAGAATAATTCCCTGGCATAGAGGGGTGGAGGGGAGTGGCTTATAGGTGACGACTGACTTCGAAGAGGGAATAAGCAATATCGAGTGATGAAGCGAATGAGAGAGCCTTTGTGGTCTCAAACCATTAAATGTTTTTTCTTTTGGAGGAGGGGGGGGATGCGATTTGTAACCATCGAACGTGAACGTGGAGGGATTTCTAACCGAAACATCAAACCTTCGAAATGCGGAGGGCTGTATGATCGAATTGTTGCGACCTAGTAAGCCTTTTAAACTTGGCATCGGTTCAGTTTGGTGCTAGCCAAACCACATAGGTTGGATTGGTTCAGTGATAACTGAAGGTTATAACGTTTCTTTTTCTTCCTTCTCTTTTCTTTTTCCTTGTTCCCTCTTTCCTGAAAGATATGCTGAATTTGTGCTGAAACCTCCACATCAAGATTTGCTGTACCGTATCAAACCGGGGTGGTACAGGATGCATTCGGTTGGTATCGGTATGCGGTACCAGGGGCGTACCAACAATCGATGTGCTGAATCAGCCCCATACTGATACGGTAATAATTTGGCACTAGTACATGGCTTGGTACCGAGATAGTGAACCTTGCTCCACATCGTGGGCTAATTGACACACATATGACTCCAAATATCCACAAGAGAATTTGACAATTGCATTCCATAAAATATTCACTTCCCCAATCTGCTCATTCTGCAGTACTGCAAGGAGCATGAAAACCATAATCAGAAAAGAAAGAAACAGGGAACTTCAATAGCATTTCAGAGATTTGAAGATTCCAAGGAATGCATGAGATGTTTCATCTAATGAAATACACTCATTTTGAGTTGTTTTTTCATCCTTAGCTTACTTATCTTGATTCTTGAAGCTATTCTAAGACTTGTTCCCTTTCTTGCAGTGGAATTACACTAACAAAGCTAGTCGGAGTGATTGTCCTGCGTTTCTCAAGATCAAAAATCTTTGTGGTCACTAATCAAATCCTAGATTTCTAATTTTTGTATTTATCCTAGAAACTGCCAGTTTTAAATCTCAGTTTTTGGCCATGATCTTGCAGGTTTATTATTTTAAAATGTATCTAGCTCTTGTCCTTATTGGATTTCTGCATGGACTCGTGTTCCTTCCGGTTTGTTGTCGAAGCATGCCTTTCTATGATATGATTGTCCTGGAGGTTAGTGAAGTTTGTGTTAATTATTGCTTTGTTGTGTGCAGGTGGTGTTGAGCATTTGCGGCCCTCCTTCAAGGTTCATTCCTGTCAACAGCCAAGAAATTCAGCCAACAACCTCAACTCAGCAAAGCTAATCAATTTCTAACTTCGTCAAAATCTCATAATGTGGTACCCATTTTACATATATGGGGCATTTGAAGCTTGTATCATGGAACCATGCGTGTACATATCCATTTCTTTTGCTTGTAACAAGGCATATGTAGCTTGTGCCTTGTATCATCATGTAAACCTGGAAACGAGATCACAGTGCACAAGGAAACGAAAATGATGGAACTTTAAGCATCAAGTGTCCATCTATGGAGCTCGATTGCTCCAAATCTGCCAGAGAAATATATTCTGGTGGTGAAGATTAATAACAGCCTTAATTCTATTAAGAACTGGGAAGCGATATTCTCAATATCAAATAACAAAAATAATATAGTCATACTGCTCTAGGGAAATGATTAACGTTCATTGTAATCAAAATGTTCAAAGTTCTCAGGTAGCAAGAATTGTAACTTGCATGGTTATGGTTGCTGATTTTGTTCATTTTATGGATGCTGGGCTAGGATATCCTGAAGGATGTAACTGGATTTGCCCAGCAGTCCTGTCAAGACCTTTCCAAAATGCAATGATTTGTATGAAACAGCTAGAAAGAAATAAATAGAGAAGAGTCTGCCTGTACAGCTGAACAATGTAGTGAGTTTTAGCTATCCAGCTGCACCTACAAGTGAATACAATCAAGTGATGTCATGTCACACAAGAAGAAATGCAAATTGTTCAAGCTTTGGGTTGCCAAGGCTTTGCTCATCATATGCAGTGGGGTTGTCCAGACTTAAGTTTGAGCGGAACCTAGTTACAGTTCTTCAAACTTGATCTATGTCTTAGTTAAACAAGTTAGACAAGTATGACGTTCTATTTATTTTGCAAGTCTATAACTTTTGTGCTTGGCTTGTTTGTGAGTCAAGCCTTGGACAAGCTTAAGTTGATTTCTTCTAATCAAACAGCTCTACGGAGCCTATGAGCAAGCCAAACCCAATCCATGCAGGCTTGAGTGCTAGAGCAGCTGGTTCTCAACGACGGTTGAATATGTACGCTAATCTATATTTCTCAAAAATAAAAAAGTGTAATCTAATTTCTGTAGTTTGATTGTAAGCTTAATTTGTGTCTCGACAGGAACTTGGATGTGGGTTCTCATGCAGGGACTGGATTGTTGCCATACGGATGGTTCGCTGATGAGTCATGATATTGCTGGGGTCAATTGAATATACCAAATCAGTAAAGCACCAAGGAATCCAGGAATTCATCCATCTGGATATTCAGGTTTCAATCCAGGTGGTAATATTGCTAGAGCTGACTTTGTCCTTTTAGTGCAATGAAGAGATGGGATGGGTAACTCTTAAACTGTCTTCAATGGAGCTGTCGGGTGCCCTAATATCAGTTTCAAGCCTAGAAAGTGCAATTCTTGATTTCAATTGGACAGCTGTTTTTCTGAGAAAAAAGTTCTACTTGAACATGTTGTGGATATCTTTAAACCTGACTTATAACTTTTGCTCTTTTGGGTTTGTTTACCTCTGTACCGGATTTACTTAAACCTGTCGTGTAATTCATGCTGCTTCAGTTAGCTCTGGCTAAAACTGTTACTTTCTTCTCTTTAATAAAGCAGATTGGACGTTGCTCAATTCTCTTTCTCAAACAAAGAAGAAGAAGGGAAAAAAGAAAATCACAATATCTGGATCAGTAGAGGTCTAGAAGACTACATGTTGACTTGCAACAAATTCATCCCTGCTTTTTTGCACAGTTTTAAACCATGGACCGTGGACTGAACATTAAGATAAGTGGTCTAGAACAAAGATAATATTCTTTGCTAAAAAATATTATTTGAAAGAAACTAAATTTCTGTTTGAAGTTTATATTCCCATTTGTTTAGTATATTAACTTTGATTGGAACTATCTTAATTTATATGGCTGTAATATGGAGGATTTGAAGTGTTTTAGGTGTGCCATTCTGTTATTGAGGGCAACCCTCCCCCAAATGTCCTACCCCAAAAGTATTAGTCAAGTCGGAATTTGAACCATGGATTCTTGGTATCACTACCAAAAGCTTTAGTAGCTTGGCTAACTGTCACTTTCCATTACCTTGATTTAATATATAAAGAATAGAACTGATATCATTTACAGTGAATTACTTAGATTCTAGATATAGTCTAGATCCTTTAGTTACTTTTGCACATATTTTTATATGACCCTTAATTAAATTTGATAACTTTGTCTTACATTTTTCTCAAAAAAGAAAAAGAAAAAAAGGATCTTCTCTTACCAATATTGTTGACATTAAGAATAAAAAAATGCTTATTAGATTTTAAGATTAGATGATCTTGAAAGCAGATACTTTTTGTTGATCAAGACTTTAAAGAGCTGTTCTTATTAGGTCTGCACTTATCATAGAAATACAATACAGCCACTAAAAAGTGTCATGAAATCTCCAGACATCAAAGTTCAAAAGTTACTAGGGCGCGTGAACTTCAAATCACGAGTTCAGACCAATGAGACAATTTTCTTTCTTTTGTTATTTCATGGATGCTAGGATGGTTCAATTCAAATAATGAGTTCAAAAGTTTACAAATTTGGGGATCCTCCATCCTATGATCATTTTCTACTCCCTGAGGTACTTTGTTGCTTGTTATGCCTTTCCCATCCCTAAGCATATGGGAATCTACCCTATGCCTTTACTAATTTTGAACCTTGCCATTGATGCCTTTCCTAATTTTGAACCTTGCCATTGACATTAAGGCTATACTCTACTGTAAGGTGGTGCTGGATGGGAGGAACTTAACAATATCCATGAACGATAATCATAAACTAACAAATTCAAAACATCGAGTCACATGTAATTCACAACTGATGAATGAGTAATTCATGTTATAGCCAAATATCTACAACATATAGATAAATTCATCATGATTATATCCCAATAGGGTGTCCTAATAGGTATTTATTTTATTGTTTCCTATTTATATGTAGCTATATTTCAACCAAACTAAAGCACAAAGAGAGTTCTTAGAACACTTGAGAGTAAACCATACTCCTAAGATTGCTAAACATTTGTCAGGACCAGATTATAGATCATCATTGGAACTAGCAATTCTTATTATAAACATGAGTGGCAATCCATGTATCAAACCTTCAAAATTATTTTTGATGATTCAAGTATATTTGACAAATAACCTGCTCATCTCAGAATTCACAATTGAGTTGCTGAAATTTATGTGATTTTATTGTTATGTCAATAACAAAATAAGTTTCATGCTTTCATGTGCATATAAGTCAATTCAGCTCAACCAAGCTTTAATTCCAAATTAGTTGGGATCGGCAACATGAATCATTTCCTTCATTCCATATAATTTAGAGCCATATTTTCAAAAAGACATTGAGATATCAAATCCTTTATTACAATTTCATCCTATATAATTTTTAATATCCATCTATACTCCTCTTCCTTGTACATATATCAAATCATTCCATACAAGTACATCCCTCAACCTATATTATAGATGTCTGGATATGAAGTTGTCCTTCTCTCAATTTATCCTAATTGATACTCTTAAGGCTCGGCTCATTTGGGACTAGCCTAAATCAAAGAGGAAGACCTAGCTAAGCTCCCAATGGGAGTCAACTTTTTATGGATTCTCGATGAGAGTATTGTTTCTTCAACAACTCCCGATGAGAGTTGGAGATCTAAGAGAGGTCGAAGAGTAGCAAATCATAGCCCTTCACCTCTATAAATAAGAAGTCTTGCTTCCTTTTGAAGCCATCACCAAAACCGGCAATCGACGGCCCTCTTTCTCTCTCTCTCTTCCTTTTTACAGCCGGCACCTATGCTCACTATTTGCATGATAATTCTTGTCAAACATAAGGTAAGAGCTCCTCTTGTCCTTGGATTCTCTTTTTCCATGATTTCCTGTGGAGGAAGATCACCGTTTGCCCGATTTTCAACGAGAAACCGCTGATTTTTAGGCTGAATATAACCTACCCTACTCTAGCTATGTTTTTCCTTCTTCCCTTTTCCAATCACCAATGCCATCACCCTTTGATGCCACACCCAGAGATGAGTTTCTCGACCTCCCTACCATCTATCCTAGTGAGGCCATGGTGGCCAATAGCCGAAAGACCCAAGAGAAAGGCCGAATCTCTTGTTTTCAAATCCTTCCCTTCATTTTCTTATCGAATGTTTATCACTGCATATTGTTCCCTGCTACCACCGCTGCTCATGCATCGCCGCCCATTGTCAGACCTCCCGTTGCACTACCAGACCACAACCATAGCTAAAAATTGATGAAAGTCCCTTCCCTTATTTTCCAAAAATAAAGAAGAAGGAAGAAGAAAAAAAGAAGAGAGAAAAAGAGACAACTCTCTTTCTTGGGTTTCTCTCTCTACTCTCCTAATTTCTTTCTTTAAAAACACCTAGGGATCCCAATCCGAAGTCCTGTCTTCTTATCTTATGGACTCAAATTGTCCCCACAAAGAGGCCCTGAATCATCTTGATGCTTGGGCAGTCTATTGGATCGATCATCTCGATCTTATCGAATATCCTCGAAACCATCGTTGATGAACTCTATTGATCAATCATAGCTTTCATCCAATCCATTCTTCATGATTTCTTGATCAAGTCGCTGAGAACTAACTATCTGATCTGTTGGACCAACATCCGGACAATAATTTCTCCTTCTTATTATTTTAAATCTATTGAATTTATTAAATAGAAATTAATTATATTTTTAATATCTTAAATAGATTAGCATATTTGTCTAGCAAAGTTTGAAGGTCTAAGATTGGCAAGATAAGTAGATTTTATACTTCTTATTTATCTTCAAATTACCATTCTTTTCATGCATAAGATTTATTGATGAAATCATATTTTCATAAATAAAAGATCAACATATGTGAAATAAAAAATATTTTTATTATGAAAAATAATTCTATAAATCTATTTAATGAAAATAGCATATCTATGAAATACAAATCTTGTCATATCTTTCATTATGTTTTTACATATATATATATATATGTGGGTGGGTGGGTGTGTATTTTAGGAAAAGAAATAAAATTTTAGATGATTCCTAAAGTTGAAAAGATCAACACCTAGAGCTAGCATCCATAAGAAACATAGCCCTGTCAGTGGATATAAAGTTGACATACGAAATAAGAATTCTGTCGATTAAAAAATATGACTCTATCATAGATATAAAGTAACAATAATATGAATATCTATGAGTAATATTTTAAAGTATGATATAGAAGTATAACAAAAATAGCTTATGAATCATGTTTATGAATATTCATGATATATACATGCATGATTAACTTTATAACTTATTTTATCATATCATTCTATAAAATATTTATTTTATAATTTATATTATTTTATTAATAATGCATTATTATAGAATAACTTATGCTTTATTTGATTAGGAAGTATAAATTTTATTTACTAAGCTGGTATAGCTTATACCTCTTTATTCTTCTTTTTTTTTTATATATAGAGGAAGGTTAGAAAGGATGGGTGATCCATGCTTGGGGTCTGTGTTAGCAAGCTTAGAAATTTTATAGTTGAATTTTAATTTATTAGATAACTAAAAGGACTTGTAGTCAAATGTTTTATAAACTTTAAGATATGAGTTTCAGTATTTAATTATTTAGATGCTTTGAATCAGTGTTGATTTAATTATTTAATTAATGATTTGAATTGAACCTCTTTCTTATATTTTATATATGATAGATTTTTTATTCTATCTAAGATTATGATTGTTTAGTTTCATATTATTGAGGGTTGTACCCATTGATAGTATGGCCATATTACATCTTAGATTTAGAGCGTGATATTTTATGGCATCAAAGCAATAGGTTCTTGTTTAGCTTAGGTCCTTGATTCATAAAATTAGGCAAAGGATGAGTATAGAAGGGTTGGAAAGTTGTGCAGTGGAAGCTTGATGGACTATTAGATGAAGACTAAGAATCCTCACATGTTTGAGAATAGAAGTACATTAATTTTTAAGGACAAAACTCTTTTAAGAGAGAAAGAATGTGAGTCTTTGGGCCCGGCTTGGACCAAAGAGAAAGACCAAGCTAAGCTGGGCGTGCCCCATTTGTGGAAAGACTCCTGATGGGAGTCAAACATTTTATGAACTCCCAATATGAGTCATGTTTGTTCAACGACTCTTGATGAGAGTTAGAGATTTAATAGAGGCTAGAGGGTAGCAAATCGTAGACCTTCACCTCTATAAATAAGAACCCCTTGCTTCCTTTTGAAGCCACACTGCTAAAACCAGTGATTAATGACCCTCTTTTCTCTTTCTTCCTTTTTAACAGTCAGCATCTATGCTCACTGTTGGCATGATAATCTCTTGTCGGACATGAGGTAAGAGCTCCTCCTTTCCTTGGATTCTCCTTTACCTAAAGTTCTTTGTTGTGACAGAAATCCATCCTTAGGTCGGGTTGGCTGGAGTCGGGTAGCAACGATAGGTCAGCGACGATAGGACTGCAGCAACGAGACCAGTAAGATAAGTCTTCAATCGGAGTTGGCTCTGATAGAGACCCTCCGATACTCAAGTTAAATCTGTGAAATAGATAGAAAGGAGTGAGTACTTAGGGGGTCCTCTGTAGGCCTTTATTTATAGGCAAGACTGAAGAGCCGTGAGAAAGAAAGAGAATTAGACGGTTAGCCTTATCTTATTGGATGAGATATGCTTGTTGTCTCTTGCTTTATCAGGAGACATATATTTGTTATCTATTATGTCATTGGGAATGCTGACTCAAATGATTAATTTTGACTTATCGGATGAGATATGCTCGTTATCTTCTTTCTTATCTGCTTTGCGGTCAGATGTCATGTCATAATCATTCGAGTTTGGAAAGAGGTGCAGGATTTTCAGATCAGATCGGGTTTGGCAAGGAGACCTCAGATCGGCCTGTTAGAATTCGGGATTTGGTGCATGCATATGTGTTTAAAATTTTATTTCTAAACACCGCAGTGGAGAATAAGATTAAAACACTTTTAATCTGAATTTTACATGCATAAAAATATAAAACCACATGGATATATTTTATATGCTGAAATTGATATTTGCTGAAATTCAGATTGTGATCAAATTACATTCCTGTTTCGCAATCCCTTTCTCCAAAACTAGATCTAAAAAGATGAGTTTCTCTATTAGCCGCACAAGTATCCGGCCTCTATAAATATCCACTCGGGATCAGCCTAGAACGGCCCTTTATAATCTGAATTTTGATTCTCCAAAATTCAGCTTGCTGAATCTGAACGAAGCTTGGATCGTGATCAACACTTAATCTTTTTCTTTGATTTTCTTTTCTCCTTTTCTCTAAAGTTTCTCCTTGCTATGTGTTGCTACCAGATGCTAGAAACCAGCAAGGAAGAGGCACCCAAACTCCTTTGGGCATAGAACTCCTTGGGATGTGCGTCCTAAGAAAGGGGTGTATAGAACACCAAGAGAAGAGAAAGGGAGAGGAAGAGAGGCCGTGGGAGAGCTTAGGGTATGAAGGGCTGCTGGTTTTGATCGCTTAGAGACCTTAGGAGAGATCCCTTTAAATAGGCATAAAGATTGAATCCTATTCAATCATATAATACAAGTCTTACTTGCATTGGGATTCTTATTAACTTAAGTTATCCAACTTACATTAGGAAGTCCATTAGGCGCCAACTATTGGAGCCCTTGCACCCATAATAAGACACCCTCTTTTGCACCCAAAGACATTCCATATGAAAATCAAAGGCCCTCTAATTAATAGACATGCCCAAATTGATCAAATCAAAGTGGCGCCCCATAATAACTATCAAGAAGATTCATAAGGGACTTGCACCCTTAATTTATATAATCCATAACCTTAGACACTCAACAATTGGAGTTTCATGAATCTTATTCATATAGGTTATTAGCAGGTAATTAAGTTAAATTATCTTATCAAATAAGTAATCCCAACGAAAAGAAGAATTGGGTCCAACCATGTGCTAGCAAGGTTACCATGAATCCAATAGGTTTCTCTAAATCGAATTGACACTTCATAAGCTCAATTACTTATTTCAGGCCTAATCTTTTTGTTATATGATCTCATAGGTTCAACTCTATCTGGTAGTAAGATATACAATGATTTCTATCATTGTATCATTGAAACTCTTTTCAATAGGTCAGAACAATTTTACTCCAACTCAACAAGGATTGTCGATCCAGAATAACCCTAGTGAGCTCTCACAATCCACCTATGACATCTAGCAGTATGTAGTGATAACCCAATAGAACTGAAATAAACATCTAGGTATAGTTAACATGTGATTTAGTCTTTTTATCGTGAGTCTCGACTAGATGGCAGGTCATGGATAAATCGTCAAACCTCAACATTAGTCATATGATAGATTTGATTCGCTCAAGTCCAGTTATGACTTCTATGAAAATTTTTTCCATCAATCACAGTACTGTGGCCACAGACTCTTGGACTTAGCCTCTTAAATCTCATAGGATCACTCCTCTCTATCAAGGTCGATAGATCCTATCTTGATGCGTACCCCACTCCTACAGTGGACCAACTATCACCAACATCCACTACAAGGGCTCATTGAGACCAATGTTTATGTGTCAATCAAACTCCAGCAACCTCACTGCGAGTAACAGTACCATCTTAAGTCAAAGGATCAGTTACATAACTACAGCATCGAGACAATCACTGACGATTGAATAGAAATCCAAATGATCTCTCGTATAATCACGCTCAGTGCCAGTTGTTCTCTAACAACCATCCACACTTGTTGTCTTATGTCTCTACATAGTAGGTTAGAGACCCATCTATCCCGAAGAAAGTAATTTGTGCGTCAGTCTATTCGGATCTATCATCGCCTCATGATAATCCTATGATCGGGAGCCTTTAGGAATTAAATATATGTCTCTAATTCTCAACACTTTGAGAATATATATCGAACTAATTTCATGGATGATTCAAGGACACATTACACTTGAATGAAAAAAACTTACCCTTTATTGATCATATCAATATATTAAGTACAAAATTGTGTCCTAGATTTATTACAATGTGTCAGCCATATTGGCTTCTAAGACATACATCTAACAATCTCCTACTTGGACTAAAGCCAATTGGCCACAAATCTAAGTCCCATCTTTTCAAGACGGACTTCTATTTTTGGTTGGCTCAATTGCTTAGTCAGTAGATCTGTCACGTTATCCATGGAGTCTACTCTTCGCATCTCGATATGAGGTAGTTGCATACAGTGCTGCTCTATATTTTTGGACTTCTGGTGAGATATTGGGCTCCTTAGCAAGGGCTATGGTGCCATTGTCTTTGCAGTATTATGTCATGGCATGATATCCAGTTCTACAACTAATATTAG
>KE505403.1:15434-28014 GCA_000441515.1 Elaeis oleifera
CATTGATCTCTAACTCAATAATCCTACGACTAAATATTTTAGATCAAAGCTATCAAGATTTTAGATCTCACTAGCATAATCTCATCATAACTTTAGAATTATTATCCTAATCTATAGGGTTCGTCATAATTTTAATTGAGACATGAAGTAAAAGATGCAGCGTATGATGAAACACAATGCTCCATATTATTATCAAGTAAATAATGTCATGTACATGAGTATAGAGAATAAATAAAAAAAATTCTATCACATCATCCATATGATTGGCTTGCAAGACACTATTCTTTCAATCATAACTTGTACTAAAGCCAATCACCCCTGTACCTGATGCCCATGCTATCAAGATGGTGGTCGAATTGCTATAATGATAAGGCCTTAATGAATGAGTCCACTATATTGTTCTCAGTGTTAACTCGCTCTATGATCACATCATGAATGAGGTAGAAGTACCTTAGAATGTGCTTGAACTTTTTATGAGACCTTGGATCTTTTGCCTGAGCAACAACCCCAGTGTCTTTATAATAAAGTAACACAGGGTGTTCAATCTCTGGAACATACCCAACTTGGTGATGAACTCCTTCAATAGGTGACTTCTCTAGCAACTTCACATGCAGTAATGTATGCTGTCTCTATAACCAAGTCAGCTATAGCCTGCTGTTTGAAACTCTTCCAACTCACTGCTCTTCTAGTACTTCTCAAGTACTTAAAAATATTTTTTACAACTTTTCAATGATTCTCTCCTGAATCTATTTGAAATCTATTATTATGTCCAAAGCATAAGCCACATCAAGCTTACTACATAGTATAGCATACACAATAGATCCTACAATCGAAGCATAAGAGATTATGTTCATCCTCTTTCTTTCTTTAGGTATTTTAGAAGATATTTTCTTAGAGAGATGTATGCCATGACTCATGGATAAATAAACTCTTTTACACCCATCTATGTTGAACCCCTTCAACATAAGATCTATATATCTAGACTGAGATAATCCTAGCATTCTCTTAGATCTATCTCTATAGATCTTTATATCCAGTATATAAGATGCTTTACCCAAGTCTTTCATGAAAAAGTTCTATGATAGCCAAGTTTTGATCGATTGTAATATCAAGATATCTTTTTTAATGAGTAATATGTCATTCACATACAAAATTAAGAAGATAATGACACTCTCACTAATCTTCTTGTACACATATAGTTCATCCATATTTTTGATAAAGCTAAATGATTTGACTGTCTCATCAAAATAAATGTTCCAACTTTTTGATGCTTATTTTGATCCATAAATAGATCTCTTTAGCTTGCATATTTGATTTATCCTCCCACTAGAGATATATTTCTCTAGCTCAGATGCAACTATAGCAAGAAAAATCTGATTGAATTTGAGCCCATTTGCAGTCTATTGGGATCACACCCTTAGAGCATTAACCAAAGTCCATACTTAGTTGGTATACATGGAGTTTATTTCAAATTTTATGACTTCAAGCTATCTATTTCAAGCTATCTATCAAAGTCTCTACTCATGACTATTTCTGAATAGGTTAGGAGATCATCATTCTTAATGATATGTAGCTCATTATCATTCTCAATGATAAAACCATATACGAGTGGTACACTACCACTCTGTTTGACCTTCTGAGAGGTATGTATTGTGGTTATGCCTCATCAATAGGCACATTTAGTTGAGGATCAATTGGTGAACTCTCCACAGATTGTTGTGGGATTGATTACGAATCTTGAATTTCTCTAAGTTCAACTATCCTCCCACTGCCTCTTTAGGATAAATTCTTTTTTCAAGAAAGTGATATATCTATTGACAAACATCTTTTATTCAGTAGGATGGTAGAAGAAGTATCCAATATTCTCCTTAAGATAACTCATAAATCTATATCTATTTGATCTAGCATTTAGCTTATATCCATCAATTCTTTTCACATAAGCCGGGATGCCCCATACTTTTAAATGCTTGAGGCTTGGCCTCTTTTCTTTCCACATCCCATATGGTGTATTAGAAATAGATTTTGATAGTAATTTTTTAACATATATGCGGTAGTTTCTAGGACATATCCCCAGAATGAGATTGAAAAGTCTGTGAAGCACATCATGAACCATACCATATCCAATACGGTGCATTTCCTCCTTTCTGTAATGTCATTCAACTGTAGTGTATAAGGAGTCCATTCAAAGAGAATTTTTTTCTTTAAGATGATCAAAAATTTACTAGTTAAGTATTTGCCCTCCGATCAAATCGAGAAGCTTTAATACTCTTATCAGTTTATTTTCGACCATACTTGATACTTCTTAAATTTATCAAAGACTTCGGATTTGTATTTCAGCAAATACACATATCCAAACTTGGATAAATTATCAGTAAAGATAATAAAGTAGGAGTATTTTTTTCTGATCTGAGTTGTCATTGGCCTACAAACATCCATATGTATGAGGCCTAATAACTGACTTGCCCTCCCCTATATACTGTAAATGAGGTCTTGGTCATCTTTTCCATGAGATAAGATTCGCAAGTTTCATATAATTTATAATCATATGGTTCAAAGAACTCTTCTTTGTATAGCTTGTGCATTCTTGACTTACTAATATGACCAAGTCGATAATATCATAGATATGTGACATTTATATTTTCTTCTTTTTTTTTTCTTTTCATTAACATAAAAAATATTATCATTGATAAAAATATTAGACCGTTATCAACATAACCATAGCCATAAAACTCATCAGAACGAGAAATAAAGCAACCTTTGCTCTTCACATTGATTTGATAACCATGTTCAAATAACAATGGTACAAAATAATATTTTAATAATTTTTGGCATATAATAACCGTCTATAAGTTTCAATATCTTGCCCGAAGTAGACTTGGGCATCGGGCCATGCCTGGCCTTACCTAACCCAAGCCCATCAGGCCAAGTACTATAGCGGGCCATGCCAGACACGACCCGTCTGGTAAACGGACTATGCCAATATGGCACGAAAGGCCTAAACCCTCCACCCGGTATGGCCCTAAGCTCGAGGACTGAAAGGCTGTGCCAGTCACGGCTCGTTGGCCCATCTGGCCCAACCTTTTTTTTTTTCCAACCCAAACGGATCGTGCAGGCACGGACCATTTGGAACTGTTACCCGTAACGGCTTCAAATGGGCCGTGCTTGGCACAGTCCGTAACAGGTCTAAACGGATCAAGCACGATCCTCGTTAATTTAAATTTTTTATTTTTAAGGGGTTTCAATGGCTAATGTTTTGTTTTACCATTTTGATCCCTCCAACGGTCAAAAAATGGCTAGATTGAGGGATATTTTGGGACAATGAAAGTTTTGGGACTTCTATAAATAGGATCCTCCTCTTTCATTCTCACCACACCAATTCATCAAACTAATTCTCTCACTCTCTAATCTCTCTACTCTTATTTATTCTCTCTTCTAGTAATTTTTCTCTCTTTCATTCAATATTTAGCAAGTAGCAATTATAGTTTAGCAATTCAAGAGTTATATAAGAAGAGGAAGCATCCCCTTTTTGGATGTCGGAGTTTATGAGGCAGCTCTTTGGTTACTCTGCTCTATTCTTTTCAGTTTTACTCCGATCTACCTCTTCGGCTCTACAAAAACTAGATTAAAAGAGAAATAAGATGACGGATGAGACAATTGAGATGCTACTCTGCTTTAAAGATCGACTGGATTCGGAGGTGAGACTTTAGGACAAAGAGGACATGATACTGGATCTGATGATGAGGACGACACAAACACAATAGAGAATTAGTAAGATGTATTTTAATTCTTAATTTCTTAAAATTATATATTTTACTTTATTTATTGAGGTGAGTCAACTCTATTTTCTTCTCTCTCCCTCATTGTATTCTGGGCGTCAGGCTTAGCCTCCCTTTTTTTTGTATAATTTTTATTTATATTAACAAATTGGTAGGGGTTCATGCTAAACTCTCCACCATTACAAGATGGTTTTTACTTTACAAAAAAATCAATATCTCCTATTTTTTTAATCTATCCCCGACTTGTTTATTTTATAAATTATTTTTCAAATAAAATTTTAAAAATGTGCTGTGCCAAATGGGCCGTGCCAAGGCCCATATGGACCGTGCCTTGGCATAGCCCATATAGGCTGGCACGCGAGCCGTGCTAGGCCTAGCCCGTTGGGCCGTGCCAGCCCAGGCCCCAAAGGGCCATGCTGGGCCTGGGCCGCGAGCCACCAAACCCCAGTCTAGCCGACCCCTAGAATTGGGCCATGCCATGGCATGGCCCATTATAGTGCTTGACGGGCTGTGCCAGGCACGACCCAATTCGGATCGGGTCGGGCTGGCCCATGGGCGGCCCGACCCGATGCCCAACTCTAGCTCAAAGGAGTCAGGTTCCTACAGCCTTGGCTTGGATGGGCTCTCCACCTATGCTAATTAGTGGCCATGGGCTGGCCTGATCCGATGCCCAACTCTAGCCCAAAGAAGTAAGGTTCCTACAGCCTTATCTTTGATGGACTCTCCACCTATGCTAATTAGTGGCATGGCCTGCTACAGTGTTTGGCGGGCCGTGCCAGGCACAGCCCAGTTCAGATCGGGCCGGGCCAGTCCATGGGCGGCCCGGCCTGATGCCCAACTCTAGCCGAGGAGTGAGGTTCCTATAGCCTTGGCCTGGATGGGCTCTCCACCTATGCTAATCAGCTCGAAGTCTCCTCTCTTCAGCTTTTAGATTTTTTGTAGTCCCTGCAACAACTTGCATAATGAGAACCATATGTGATATCAAATATCTAAGAATCTATAGCTGAAGCACTCAATGATAAATTGATTTGTATCATATACAAACCTTGACAGATGCATCTCTTGCATCCTTTCACTGCTTCACACTTGAAAGATATCTCTTGCAATTTGCTTTCCAATGCCCAAATTTGTGACAAAGGAATAGGTACCTTTGGCAAAGACAATTCGTTTTCTTCTCCTTAGAGATGCTATCTATATGGAGTAATTACAGGATCAAATCCTAGCTAAGCTCACCATCTATTACAAAATCCAACTGATCGAATTGGATGATCAAGTCAATCATTTTGAGCACATAGATCTGCATAGATGTGCCCCCACTCATCCTTGCACAGAACAACTACTTTGATATCTCATATTCAGCAGTTTACTCTATTCTCTATACAACTCTCTCAGATTAAGAAGTATGGATTGAGGATCTATACTCTTATGTTACTTTGTAACTTATTACTTATAGAGGCTAATATGATACAATTGACAATCATACTGTCATCCTACCACATCTTATATGCGGCTCTTTCCTCCTCTATAGCATCATTTCTGATCGCATCGGGATCAAGAGTATCACGGATATAGAAGACTTTTTTTCTGGATGAGAGTCATTCTCAAGTTCCTCAACCAATCCATATATTTTGGTCTGGCCAACTTCTTAGTATTAAGTATACTATGCAATGAAAGTGAAGATGTCATGATGCAGATTAATCTACAAAATAAAATAAAATATAAGCAGACTACTCATGATGACATACATAATTAAATGAGGTCTTTTATCTAATCGTATACTCCTACTTATCTGGCGAATCTCATAGCCCTCTAGTATGAAAATAAAAAATCCTGTTGTCAGGTTTCTTAGTGGGGTTGAGATTTCAATTCCTCATAAAGACCTTGTGGATAGCACAATAAATATTTATGAGTTCAAAGATAGATAACTCTTAACAATTACATCTCATACAACTCTCAATATCTCTTTACCTCTAAAATACTTGTAGCCTTATAGATAGCACAACAAACTACAGTATTTAGTTAAGTCACAATCTTCATTCTTATATAGTCATATTTGAATAATGCCATCCCTTATGGATAGCACAACAAGATAGCACCATCCAAATATATCTTCAACATCACTATGCACTAAGTCAACCTCATATTAATCTCCATAACAAGCCTTGTGGATAGCATAACAAACTTATTGCAGATTTTGATATACTCTATTGGCTTAGCATAAAGGAAAGCATGGATAGTATTCTTAACACTTCATCATTATGATTTAGTATAATTTTTATGAGAGACTTACTAATCTCATGTACATTCATAATCATGTATATATATCTATCACAGACATAATATACATCTAACTACCAGCATAACAAAAGCATAAATAAATTGGATGGTTATGAATTTTCTACTGTAATCCATCCAAGCCACTTGGATGGATTATAGGTCTCATCTTAGGTGCATTAGAGATTGATCCATCTCATGGTTGATCTTCATTCGTCTTCGCTCTTAATCTGCCTGATAGTCCTATCTTCATCTCCATAAAATTTTGACGAGTGCTCCATTTCTTTTTTATCCATAATATAAAAAAATATTTTTATCTATTTATAATAAATTTTTTATCTTATTTTTACATCAACATACAAAAATCTCAATCAGCAGCTGAAAAATTATATAGAAAAAAAATAGAAAGATACAACCTCAAATATGAAAGCACTAAGAGCACCCAACTCCTATTTTAAAAATCACAATCATTGTAGATACAATCATACAATCAGCCATAATAGATATATTCGTATATACATTCATCTCATGGGTGTTTTTAGTCCATAACCATCCGTCATATAATTTATAACAATTATAAAGCATGAAATCAACTACTCATATTATTCTAATTGTAATATCATTCATGCATATGTTATTCGGTACATCTGATGTTTATTCTCATGGGTACAAGACCCATCTAAGATTTTTTATGTTTTGGTCCAAAACTTAGGCCAATGATTTGGACTCAACTCTTAGTCCAATTTGAATTTTAATTGTCATATGGGTTCAACACTTGACCTAATGTTAATTATAAGTCAATTGTATGTCACCTTTTGATTTAAGTTAAGCAATTCTTAAACAAATTCTAATCAAATTAGGTTGTAAAGATCTAGTCAACTATGAATCAAATCCTAATCTAATTAGAAAAGTGATATTATGGTCAATTTTAATTAAGTAATCCTAATCTAATTAGGACTATATATGAAAAGGAGCTCAATTACAATCATAAAATCTAATCTCATTAGGATTATGTGTTGTAGTCAACATCCTTAACCCTAAATTATGCTTGAAGTACCTTTTTAATGGAATAAATTGTAGCCACCCATATGCCATGATGAAGAGCCATGATGGGACATCCCACCATAGCTAACGCCCAACCATAGTGGCCAACCATGGCTGCCTTGGTTCTTGGGCACGCGCATCTCATGCAGTGGCCCTCTAGCTCGTGCATCTCATGCACAAGACAGCGATTCTATAGCAAAATCAGATCACAAGATGCTACCTAACTTATCATACAAATTTTATAGCCATGCAACCATATCCGAAGGTTTGATTATAGATGGAACAATTGCATTCTTGACATAGATGCAACAAATCAGCAACATACATCATGCTGAAAATTTTGATCATGATATATGATGAATTAGATCTAATTTATATCACAACAATTACATAAATATTTGATTGAATCAATTAAGGATTGCTTTGATACCACTGTTGGGATTTGGATCCGTAGTAGAATGTGGGAAATTAAATTTTATCATAGATTCAATAATTGAAACCCCTTTGATCCAAACCCAAAACTCAAAATCATCTTGATGATTATAATCAAACGTACAAGGGATAGTCAATTAAATATAAAGGGAATAGGAATATCTTCAAAAAAATCTCGATTGCTTGCAGATCAATAGGTCTTTTGATTTATATTTACGAGGCACCCAAGTGTGTGCTCTCCAATGTGATCCATACAGGAACGAATCAGGGACTCTTCCTCAGGCTTTTCTTGAATTTTTCTTAAAGAATTCAGCACAACCAATCCTTTCTTTCTTCCCTTTTATCAAGAACTTTTTTTGATTTTCTTTCCTCCCTTAGCTAAGAACAATTCTTGGCCCTTTTTGGCATCCAACTATTAGATGTAACCAACACGTGTAACCACCTTAGGCATCCCCTCTTTTGGCATGAACAACTTCATGTGAAGATGAGATGCTAAGATAAGGAGGCATCAATAATCTTTTGTGCACCAAAACAAGAGAGGCGTAAAGCCTCTTTGTGCATGAGGTGGGGTCTGAGAAATAGAGAGGCATGGGCTATATTTCAGCACTCTACATGGGCGTTAAACACTTAAATAGATAAAAAAAGTGGCACCCTAAGTTAGATAGAATTGGACTTCTTGATGTCAACTCTTGACACAATCCAAGTTAGTTAGAAGCCCATGTGCTATTATGATTTGCTTGTGTCAACCTTTGATAAAATCAAATCTTTGATCAATCAATCTTTGACTAATTAAACTCTTTAAAGGATTAGTAAGGGTTTTATACGTGCTAGCATATGTATGGCTCAAACTAGAATTTCAACCAAATCCAATCAGATCCTCCAAGGTCTGATCATAAATTTAAGATCAATTTTTTTTATGTGTGACCCATTGAGTTCTACATCTAGCCAGCAATAGGCTCAGACTTGTATCAACCTAATCTAATTAGGTCTAAGACATATTCAGCTCATGCATTACAACTAATTAAAACTCCTCTAATTTAATTACTGAATTAAATTCTTTAATTCATAATAATCTATACATCAAAATTGACATCTAGCAATATGTCATGACTATTCAAAAATATAAAATTTGATGGAATACCAAAATATCCTTCTGTAGTGAGTTATCGTGCAATTCAATTCTTCGATCATATAATATCTCAGATAACCATGGGTATGAAATCATATCAAGCCCAAATACCTATCCATATGTATCTCAATCTGATGATGATAACTCAGTTTATGAGATATCAGAAACTCTTTTTATTATTCATTTTACTTTAGTTAGAGACTTTCTGATTCATCATCTTATAAGACCACATTGGATGTTCTCTCCTCTTATAAGGAGTGATCAATTTTTTGTTGACTACTCATAACTTTCATATATACTTCATCATACCTAGAACATTCTACACAAATTTTAGAGAGTTATGTTAGGATATGAACTAAAGTATAAATCTATATACACGAGGTACCATGATGATCTCAGGTCTAAGGATCACTTGTTCCACTCCCACTGGAGAACCATCCATTGACATGTTGGTAAGACTTCATCAAATATTTTTCTTACAAATCAGTTCATTGAACTCATTCTCTAATGAGCACCCACATCCTTATATTAGTGTTTCCACATAAATGATTATGAGATCAATCATCCTCTCCATCGAGCATACATAGGATGTGCCAGTCTTATCAATATCATTGATCTCCAACTTAATGATCCTACGACTGAAAATATTTTAAATCAAATCTATTAAAATTTTAGGTCTCACTAGCATAATCTCATCATGACCTTAGAACTATTATCCTAATCTATGAAATTCATCATAATCTTAATTAAGACATGAAGTGAAAGATGCAGCATATGATGAAACACATACCTTATATTATTATCAAGTAATAATGCCATGTACATGAGTATGAAGAATAAAATAGAAAAGTTCCATCGCGTCATCCATGTGATTGGCTTGCAGGACGCTATTCTTTTAAGATTTTGATGGCAATAACATCCTACGTCGAATATAGGTCATGGAGACAAAAAATTGAGAGAGATTATAATTGCCAGGATGGTGGTTGCATAAAATTAGTTGAACACTCCTTTCATCTCAGAGGCATTTGACATTTGATAACAACCACATTGCAACAAAGATATACATGGTCCCCCATGGGGTCTGTCAAGAATAAATAAATTAATTATTCATCCAAATAATAGATGAATGATTTAGAGCCAGCTGTTTATACTCAAGAACATCAGTTTATGAACCCTATCCTCTATAGGTTAAAGTGGTGTTTCAAGAGATGAAGCACATGTAACATGCTTGCCAGTGATGTATGAGTTCTCTTGTTCATAATCCATAACATTGGTGCAAGACTGCATGCAAATATCAATGAAGAAGAATATAAAGAATTTGTACCCAGAAAATTCAAATAAAAGGAGAAAACTAAGGAATGATTGAAGCCATGCGATCATAAATATATTTATAAATTAGTAAGAACAATGAGACATTCCTTGCACTTCAATATTTGTACATAATTATATGCTTATTGAAGAATATGGCAATAAAATCAAAGAGACACGAAAGATAAATGCAAATCATGAGTCCCTCTTCATAGCTTTGGATACTCTTTTACTAATTATTGAAGGCAATAAGACAATAGAAATTTAGCCTCCATTTGGGCTCGAGCTATGGTGCTAACACCATTGCTAGCCTTTTAATCTCTTTAGTTCCTTTTGGTTGCGTCACCATCTTTAGCTTGAATTTTAGACTCTATTGCCTGCATGGGATGCATGAATCTTTTATTGGATATATGTCCTAGAAGTCAATTTTGACTGACGCATATCATATTATTAGGATATGATTTTATACTTAAAGGGCATTTATATTATCATTCATGTTTTATGTGTTTATAAATCATCCAAAGAATTAACAAGATGATGACATATATTCTAAAAGAGTTGAGAATTTGAGACATGTGTCATTGATGGTTAATTTCTAAATTGCTCTTTGTCATAGGATCATCATGGAGATAGTAATTGATCTAGATAGACCAGTGCATGGATCGCTTCCTTCGGACAGATGAGTCTCGAATCTGCGGTGTAGTAACACTGGAGCAAGAGTGCAGGTAGTTGTTAGAGAACAACTATCACTGAGCATGATCAACACGAGAAGTCACATGAACGTCTGCTTACTCTTAGTGACTTTCTCGATGCTGCAGTAGTGTGACTGATCTTTGACCTGCAGTGCTACAGCTGCTCGCAGTGAGGCTCTTAGAGTTTGACTACGTATAAATATTGACTCAATGAGTCATTGTAGTGGATGTTGGTGACAGTTGGTTCATTGTAAGAGTAGGATGCGTATCTAGATGGAATCTATCGATCCAAACAGAAGGAAGTAGTCTTATGGAATTTAAGAAGTCGAGTCTTAAGTTCATGGCCATAGCAGTGTGATTGATGAAAAGAGTTTTCATGAAAATCACATATGGACTTGAGCTAATTGAATCTATCATATGAATGATGATAAGATTTGATAATTTATCCATGACCTGCCATCTGGTCGGGATTTATGATAAAAGGACTGTATCATACATTAACTACACCTAGAGGTTCATCATCTTTTATTCTGCTGGGTTGCCACTACATGCTGCTAGGTGTCACTGGTGGATTGTGAGATCCACGAGTATCATCTCAATAATCGATGATCTTTGATGGACAGAGTTGGAATGGTTCCAACCCATTGAAAGGAGTTTTAATGATATTGTGACAGGGATCACAATATATCTCACTAGCAGACAGAATAGAACCTATGAAATCACACACAAAGAGACTTTTGATTGATCAGATAGTTAAATTATGATTATGAATTATGATAGAATTTAATTATCAATTTGATTGATGATTAATCCAATGCAAAAGTTGCAATTAAGTAACTCACTAAAGAGTTAGTAAGTTATAGGAGGATTAATTAGAAATTGGATTACTAATTGGCTCAATTTGATTGAGCAATGGGGCTCACATTAAGTCTAATTAAATTAAATTAAATTTGGCTTGATATGGATTTGATTTGATCAAGCCTAATTGGGTTATGAGATAATCAAATTACATGAAAGAATAATTTTTATTGATTAAGATTTGGATTTGACTTAATTTCTAATTAGATTAGGATCTAACAAAGAGTGTTTGAGTTCTTATTTAGATTAGAAATTCTCCTCTTCATAAGTGCACTAAATTCTAATTAGATTAGAATTAAATTGAGTTTGATTCAAGCATAAAGAGAGAGTCCAAAAGGACTAGAGATCCTCTTCAAATTGGATGACATCTAATTTTAATTGGATTAGATTTTAATCTAAATAGTTTGGACTCCTAATCAGATTAAGATTTTAATTATTTGAGTCTAATCAATTTTTAATATGATTAAAATTGGTTAGAGTTTTAATTGATTTAAATCAACCACCTAAAGAGGAGTCCAAAAGTGTTAGAACTCTCCCTCTCCATGCGCCATAAGGAGTCCCATGCCCAATTGAATTTTGGATGCCATATACCCCACGCCCTCTTCTCCTTGTGCGTGTAAGAATCCATAAGAAAAATCCTTTCTCGTGAGATATATTGGCTCAAAAGAAATATGGGTTGGGCGGCATAAATTCAAGAGTCCAAAGGAGTTTGGACTCTTACCTAAACCCTATCTCTTCTCCTATTTAAACATGGGTCCTTAAGGGGCATGTAACAACTTGATGAGATCAGTTTTAAGACGCCAAAAATCAAAGAAAGGTGTGCATGAAAAAATCCTAAGGAGAGGGCGCGGCATGTAGGTGCATGGCATGAGGTAAATAGCTTCTATCCTTTCTTTTTACCAACAACCAAAGGTTGGTTGTTAGGGCCTCTTCTCTCTCTCTTTTATTCTAGTTTGGATATAGATTTTTTTTTTCTCGTTGTCCAAGAGTTGGACATATATTCTTACATCTCTAGCGTAGAGATTTGATGCATGAATTTAGGAAGAAAAGAGAAGAAAGGATTCTTC
>KE505403.1:28034-40367 GCA_000441515.1 Elaeis oleifera
TGCATGGCATGAGGTTAAATAGCTTCTATCCTTTCTTTTTACCAACAACCAAAGGTTGGTTGTTAGGCCTCTTCTCTCTCTCTTTTATTCTAGTTTGGATATAGATTTTTTTTTTCTCGTTGTCCAAGAGTTGGACATATATTCTTACATCTCTAGCGTAGAGATTTGATGCATGAATTTTAGGAAGAAAAGAGAAGAAAGGATTCTTCTCATGATCTCTAGCGTAGAGATCATCATCCTCCTATTTTCTTCTTCTTTTCTAAGATTGTCTTGAGAGAAAAGAAGAGTTTTCAACCGTCAAGATGCGATCTCTATAAGGAAGCTAGCATCCCGATGAGATCAAGAAGCTTCTGAGCAGATCGAAGTCTCGTGTGGATATCCGTGGAGGTCAGACACTTGTGCGGTTTCAAGAGATCTTCGGAAGACATCCATGATCATCAGTTCACGGTGTAAATCGACCGTGCTAAGATATAAAATTAATTTTTTATTATTTTTTCTATTTAATTTTATATCTTAATCTTATCTCACATATGTCGATCCTGTTTTATAGTTTTAAGAGTTGATCTTATGCATGTTTAGATTAAATTAGATTTAATCTAAATTTTAAATTCTGCTGCATACTCATTTTGAAAAAATTTTGCATGCATGAAACCATAAAATCCCAACATATTTCTCCATTTGCATTGAGACCACATATAGGAAACAAGTAGAGCTCAAGTAAAAAGGCAAAATGTGTAGCTCATACCATGTGTGGGCTAGAAAGCTTTTTTTTTCAAGTGCAGTTTTTAGAGCTTTAAGCTACCTTCTTTAAGGAAGACTTGCACATGGAGCTGATTACATCTCATTTAAATCTTTTAAATAGGATGAGAAATTAAAACCTAAAAATTAGAAGAAAATAAATATTTTCCTTCCATAAGTCAATTTAAATGAATCAGTAGTTGTGGACACTGATTATGACCTTTGATAGGAATAGATATCCTCTCCTAAAATTGATGTGGAGATACATATGCCCTTCACAACTAAATAGAGATAGTCCTCTCTAGATTTCCCCCACCAAGTAGTTATCTATATCTGAATATAGCAAAAGAAGAAATATCTCCTTACCATACTACTTTCTTTCCTTGAAAATTATACTTTGTTTTCTTCATTCACCATTTTTTCAATATGGATATCGATCAGCGATATGATCTTTAATAGTTCTTCTAAATACAGTGTCTTGAACAATTAAAGTAAAAAAAAATAACACAATATAAAAATTGTCATTAAAAAATAGAAAAAGAAAAGGCTATCTCTAATCAGGATAAAGGGATGATAGAAAATGTTCCTAAGCCTACTACTACTTTGTTATATGAACTGATTTGACCACCTCAAGTGAAAAAATTTCTAACCTTTCAGAAGTAAATGATAACAAGATGTATAAAATTGGAGGAGATATTTCAAATTAAAAATAGAGAACTTTTAAAATAGTCTTCGACTATTACAATTTAGGACCTCACGCAATAAGGCTAACCAGAAGATATTGTTTGAGTTCTTTAGGCCTGTATAGATACTTAAGATCTTTTTGATGAATAATCAATACAGGTTTAAACATACACTCACGTGGATCCTCATATACTCTTTTATCTAAATCTTAGTGTTGACTAAGAGTCTAAATCTATTCAAATCCAACCACAAATATTATGATTAGCTCATGATTAATCTAAAACGATCCGCACTGTAGTGTCCAGTAGTTCATATAGATTATGGGTCAAATCTACTTTGCTATTATCTATCATAACTCAGGATTTCACCAAAAAAGTCTAGCCAGAAAATATTATTTGAGTTTATACAAACATCAGAGCTTTTCTTGGAGAACAACCAATGTAGAAATAACACATGCCCGTGTGGGTCTCACATCAACTTCTTTTGTAGCTCTTTGATTCATTAGTGTCAGTTAACAGTTATAAAAGGGAATTACAAACAATGGCATCAGAACTATACAAACATAATACTTCTTGAAGAAGTCTCCACAGTTTCCTCATGTAGCCTTATTTTATCAGTAATAAAAATAACTAGAAATAGATAGACAAGTGTTATTAAGTAAGCCGCAACCTTTAACAACTTTTCAGTCTCTTTTATAATGAAGGCTATGTGAGACTAGTCACTGCTATACCTGAACAGCACATTGCAATTGAAATTAGAAGTTAAAATCTGTAATACTATAGAAATCAGCATAACCATATAGTACTCCTGCTCAAGATGGGCTGAAGCATATTATACTGTTGGTTTTATACCATCCTAGTATAAATACTCTAGGATTCATGGAGAAGCATAAAGCAAGGTAGAGAAGCAGTAGCAAATATTTTAAGAACTGCCTATTGCCACAAGTAAAAGGTGTTTATAACTGTATAGAAATATTTTTGTTACAGTATAAGTAGGGCAGACAAAAAGCAATGACAGTTTCAGTTCTAAGTTAAAGCAATATTCTTGGGCAATTCTATGCAGACCCTATTAGCTAGAATCACTAGAATCTTGTACAGTGATTGGAAAGGATTATATAGACTGAAAGAAATGAAGCACCTACCTAGCATTAAGGAATCCCAAGGCAAAGACAGCAGTAGCAAACCTAGCTAGAAAGGCTTTAGAGATTCTTAGAAAGGAGGGGGGCTTTTTGGCTTAGGAAGTTTCTCCTATGCTTGGTTTTTTTGCTCTTGTTCCCATTACTCTTGTAGGGAAGGAAAGATGAGAGCCCAAAAGAAGGGATAATGCTCTTCCCCTTCAGTTCCCTGCTTCTACTTGCTTCAAGAGTAATGTTTCTTTTGATAAAATAATTTGGGATGAAGAAAATTTACCATCCAAAGAAAAGGTGTAATTTGAGTTGAGCTAAATCTAACTTAATCAGCTCAAGCTACTCATTGTGTCAGGATTGGCCTCTGAAATTCCAACTCGGTCATAAGATTTAATAGATCTAAAAAAATTAAGCTCAACCTAACCTAACCTAATTAGTTAACTACTCTAGCCCAACTTAATTAATGAATAAATTAATACTTCAATTCAAGACAAAATACTTGTATATAAATATCTATTTTCATCTTATCAAGTTATATAATTACATAGGACCCAATTTCTAATTACATATATAACTAGTGTGAGACCCATGTTGCACAGCAAGTTTGCCTGACATGAAAAAAAGAACTCAAAATATTATAGATTTTTTCTAATTAACGAACATATAGTATATAATTTTGTTGTAGAAAGTTACATGAATGTTAATTTTTATCCGGCATTGTTTCTCTACTTGTGTTGAAAAATGAGAAGCAAATATTGTATTAGTATATTTATAGAGTTATTGATGTTATAGTGGAGTTTAATAGTAGTTGTTGTAGAAAGAAAAGGTTTTGTTAAAATTAAATTACCTAGTTTGAAATTTTTTCACTGATGATATAGCTCGTAGTTCTTTGCATAGATGATGTAGAGTTATTTTTTTGAAAAATTAATATGTAGATAATAAAATATCTACTACAAAAGTTTGGTACTGAATTGTGTTGAGCAACATTTTTATAGGAGTGGCTTAGTAAAAGGGTTCTGAATGGATGCATTTTAGAAGAGTTGTAATTGATCTTTCTTCTAGAATTTGTGACAAAAAGGATCTAGCACTGGAAGTTTGATGCAAGTTTTTTGCTTAAGGAAGTAAAAGAATTAAAAAGGGAGCTAACATTTTTTGTGATGTCTTCTTCTCCTAACAAACTGATGAGGAAGTAAAAGAATTAAAAAGGAGAACCAAGAAACAAACAACACTAAACTTACCTTCTTCAGTGAACTCATATAATCCTATTATTTTCATAGCTCAATTTTTTTCTACATACAGCTGAGTCCATCCTCTCTACTCATCCCATAGGAGGCCAATCTGGAGAATGACCCGATGAGACAGAATGTTTGAAAAGACTTGAACATGATCGATCATCGCATAAAATTCTCCACGCAGTATAGCTAATCAATCAATCTCCTTTGCTCTATCCTTTTTTTCATCTATAGCATTCTAAGAGTGGAATGCGTATTTTTCTTCTTCTTTATTTTTTTCATTCATTGGATGTCTTATTTCAAATTAAAAGCTCCAACTCGATTTAAAGTTCATTTAACTCAATAGGGTATTGGATGTCCTATTTCACATTGAAAGCTCTCCCTCCATATAAAGATGGCTCATTTGGATGTCCTATTTAGGCTAAAACTTCTCTCCATTAAAAGTTAATTTAATAAGACATTGGCCATTTATTTTACATGCAATGTGATGGTATTTCTCCCCTTTAATAATGAGGTAAGAGGCACCTCTACCAACCCACATGTGGCTTTTTTTTTTTTTTCACAATGCAAGTGATTGGCTAAGATAGATGTCGAACAGTAGTGCATTGCTCATACGTGTTATGAATGAGGGTAGTAAACATGGAAGGATGACATGGCGGGATAATTCTCATGCATGTTGACATGAAGCAAAAGATGTTGATTTGATAATTTGGTAGGAAAGGTGACATATATGGTGATATGTTGCTGACATGTGTACATGATATGGAAGAATGGGCCGCTAGATCAACTAGCATGATGGGGAGCATCAACAAATATGCAATAGTTGGTGGATGACGTGCATAAGTAGTTGATGTAGCAACTCAAGAGAAATGGTGATACATGGCATTATGGGGGGAGTTTTGAACTCCCTTCTCATACATTTTATAGACTATAGATGTGACTTAGTCAAATTGACTTAATCTGATTCAATATAGTGAACTTGATACTAAATCAATCGAACTAAAATATGGTTTAAGATGAGATTAGGTTGGAAAAATTTAGTTCATTCTAAATGATATACACTAGGGTTGGCAATTTACTTCATCTCATTGAGTGCTTCGATTCTACCCTGAATAAATCTGAACTGGATACAGATAATGGTAAAATCCATCCTGAGCATGACTTGGATATATATATCTCTTCACAAATCACAACCTGAGGCTAAAAATAAATTTATTGATATACAATAAAGTTAATTTTTTTTAGCTTGATCCAACCCCATTCATCTAAAACTATAAATGGGCCAGGTTGACCCATGATCCAACTGGACCCAACCTCTTTAGATCCAATCCAACCTATTTTAAATGACCCATAGAGCCGGGTCATATTCTAAAATTAGATCTTTTCTATTTTTTGAGTCGGATCTAGATTTACTGTGAATTCAAACTCAACTTGTTTGATTTCTGGGTCAATTTTGGATCTTCTACTCTATGACCTAATCCAACCCAAACCAATATACGGCAGGATCCAAACACATTTGAGCCTATAAGCTATGATTTAAGACTTGTGTGGATAATATTGTTTCGAGAGTAATATTATTTATTATCTATTTGTATAGTTAATAGTAGTTAGTTATGTGATAATTAAAATATAGTTGGCTATATTTGACCCAAATCTAATCTGAATATGATCTGGATTCGAATTTTTTGGATTAGGATCGGATTATACATAGATTTGATCTGATCTAAATGATCTATTAGATCGAAATTTGGCCATAGATTTGATCTAATATAATTTAATTTTTATTGAGTTGAGTTTGGATTTAATATTAAAATTTGATCAAAAATTAGATTGAATCAGGAACACTTATGATCTAGTCCGATCCAATCAATTTGCACCCATGGATGCATCCAACCGGAGAAAGGTCTTGGGTGGGCTTTCAGACCCATTAGCTGCCTCCTCCGAGAAGCGCCAAACTCTTTCATCTCCGCGGGTTAACGGAACACCCGGCTTCCCGCCGGGCGTGTTCCCCTCCCTCGTCCGGGCGAATGCTAATCTAGGGTTAGGACCATAGCCCTCGAATCTCGCCTTCCTTCTCTCCCGATTTAGGGCTGGGAGAATGCGGCCTCATCCTCCCCCAAATATAGCTGCCATGGGGCTTCGATCCTTATCCCTTCCCTTCTCCGGTGGAATCCCTCTCCTTTTGCTGGAATCAAACATCTAGGGCTGCGATTCTTTGTCTTTCCTGCCCTAGGCGGCCGGTTTGGGCTCTTAGGGCAGGTAATTACCCCGGTGTGAACGCCATGTGCCCTGGGGTTTCTCGGAGAGGATCAAAACGGGAACTTTCTGAGTTTGGAGATTCGGGTCTCTAGGTGCGCCTGAAATTCCCCTTGAATTTTTCGTATTATAACAAAATTTAAATATTCATCATTTGGGAGTGGAGTTTCATGCTTCTTTTTGGGAGATGTTGTTCTTTGGCAAATGATTCTATCGGAAATGGACTAACAATTTGATTAGATATGGATATTAAATATGCTTTTCCCCTATAATTAGTTGCACTAGGACCAAAACTCGAAATTTCTCCGAGTTTAAAGAATGGGGCTCTAGGTGCATTAGACTAGCATTTAAGCTATTTCCTTTTCCAAGAAATCAACATTGATTAAGTGGAGATAATATGTTTTTATGCTTTTTGGTTGAAATGGATTTTGAATTGTGATTTTAGGTTTTTTGCTACTTTTTATGCAGTTCTGTAAAATTTGGTTGGTGATGTTGGAAATAGATTATAGATATGTTTAGATTTTGATAGGGAAGAACACATAGAATGCTCTAAGAATTGAATTTTGAATGACATATCTGGGATTTTCCTTTCTATTTTATCTTATTACCTTCTTTTTCATAGTGTCATGTATTTGAAGAGAGGAATTATGAAAATTAATCTGAAAATTTGTGTGTGCAACAATCATGTTTCTACCCTCAAATAATTGTTATTCGAAGAAATCTAAAACCAGATTTAATGGTAAATTGGCAATAGAACACATTACCCAGGTCTTTTAAAAAATGAATTGAGGGACTGGATTCACAATTTCCTGACAATATTAGGTTCTACTAGAATCTAATAAATGTATGGCAGAATCTCACATAGTCAGTTAGAATGAGGAAGAAGAAAGATAAGAAAGAATAGAGATAAAATAGCCAACAACACTAGAGCATCCACATTTAACAGCCCTAACAAGAATTCCCTTACTTTAACAACAGCTTCTCCTTAATGGGCTACTAACAATTAGAAGAAATCCAACCCCAAGAAGTGCTTTAAGAAATATGAATATGTAAATTTTTTTCTTTCCTCTAGTTCTTCTGTGTGACACAGTTCAAACTTTTCTTCATTAAGTTTGGAGGAATGGATGGTTATATCATATAATGAACATGGAATCATTTTCAGCTTCATTCTGGATGTGTTCCTTCTGCAGTGGCTTTCTTGTTGGATGCTATGTATACTGTATGGTATCCTAGATTAACCATTTTTGTCATCTATGAACTATCTTTGGACCAATATTTTCTGTTAAAGCAATCAAAATACATCTACAGTGGATAAAATTTCCTCAGAAATAGGAGATCAAGGTAGACCAAGTACAAGAGGATCATCAGAACCTAAGGCTGCCCTATTGTCAGGTGGCTACTCAAGAGTGTTGATGAATGCATTAAAATCATGTCCCATAGGGCAGAATATCATTGCTTGTTCACAACAGAAATGATAAACCAAAGGTGGTACCCAATTTCATCCACTAACTCAATAATTTCAACTGTGAAGAATTGGATGACCGATCTTCAAATATGATAGCCAAATTGAAACTCCTGGTCATTCTATATTACAGCTTGAGGGCTGTAAAGTGCCATATTTTGAATACATAGAGTAAACCATTGAAGTTATACATGAATGCTCTTATAAAAGGTCTAAAGCAATGGTATTTGTCTTCAAACACATCTCAAAATCTTGAATGTGCATTAAGATCTATATAAAGCAAGGTTTTAAATACCATGAGATGGGGTTGTTCAGGTTTTCCATGGAATGAGATGCACCAAGTCCCAACTCCAACACTCAGGAAGGTGGATGTCCCATCCCATCCTGTCTATTTCTTGACTTGTCCTTCCCTGACACTCAGGAGGGTGGGACACCATGCTGTGTCGCCGGAAGCTGAACCTTTGATGCGAAGAAATGCGGTGAAGCAACATCCTTTTCTGTCATGACTATTATGTTTAATAGAGTATTTCTTTTCTAGTTGCATTAATGCCAAATGGAAGGGATGCAACTTCCTACCCCAACCCTTCTCAACTGTTTCAAATCTGTCACTTCTCGCTCTTTTAGTCATCATATCTCCCCCCACCCCCTCATTGTCCTGCACATTCATCCTATGATTTTATGATTGCCCAATGTTGGTGGCTTGAGCAGGAGTGTTAAGAGATTGCATCCTCCCATGCCTCAACCCTTCTCAATAGTTGAAAGATGTAGCATTGATATGCAGCATCCTTCCTATGGGGCATGAATTTTGCCTCCCTCTTTGACTGTCATTCTATTCTTCCATTTTCTCTTCTTTGCCTCTAGACTTCCCGTGCCTTGTGATTAAGAAGTATGAATGGATGGAGTGCCATCCACCCAAGATACACCATCATTGATCCAAGCAACCTCCTGAAGGAAGCTGCATCTATAGGCGCATCCCAGATCTCTTTGGGTAGGTAGCAAGATGTACACATGGCTCCTTCTGCAAGTCCAAAGAGAAGAAAGGCTTCTATACTTGACCTACTAGGTTTGGCTAATGTAGTTATTATTTTTCCTACTTTTCTTCATCTAGTTCTTAATGTGCATTGGATGTTACTCAAGAAGAGTTTCCCCTGTATATATAACATTTATAAATAGAGTGATTATGTATATTTATGTTTACAAGATCTAAGCCTAAATCCTTTTAGCTACAAATACATTGTGGTCATGTAATTTGATTACACGATCAATCATCGTCTATCACTATGTAGTATTAGTAATTATGGAAGTCAAATATCAAAAGACCTGACAACATTAGTTCAGCTAGGATGCTTGAATGCATGGTGGGCCATATAAATCGAATCCACATTGTTACACATGATCAACATTTTTAAGATCACGGTCTGCTATACCAAGCTGTACCACCTAGTATTGTAGTACCATATCGTACTCATAGTGTACCAAGTATCAATATGCCTCAAACAAGTGTAGCTATTTAGGTATGTAACATCCCACTACTCGATACAGACAATGTTACTTGGAAACTAGCATCCAATTCCAAAAAATCCATGTTTGATATGTATTTGAGTTGGATATGTATGAGATACTTGGATACTTATGAAGTTTTTAGTAACTTTTAAAGATTAGAAGAGAATTAAACTCCACTAACGATGAGTTTGATTCTCTAATTTGATATTAGGAGGGAGTAGTTGTTACTTTTCGAGATTTGCTAAGGACATAGGTATTAACAACCTTGCAAAATATTATTTTGCTAACATCCTTAAATTAATTGAAAAGTTTGATTAGAAACACATATATTGAAAGATCTTTACAAATGATAGCTTTTTAACATTTTCTTTTTAATGTTTAAACAAATAATGTTTAAAGTATAATTTAGTTAAATTTATGCATTATCCTACATATCTCATATCTGTCATTGTCTTTCTTACTGAGTCAAACACTTAGATACTTGTCCGAATTCAATTCTTTTATCCGTGCCCATGCAACACTAGTTATGGGCTGTACTGGTTGGGTATTGGTACGAGGTCCGGTATAGGGGCTGCAAACATTATTTAAGATACATATATTCCAAACTATGACAGATTTGGATGCTTCTAAATCATGAATCACGTATTTCTAAGACCATAAATCAAGTCAAAGCATCATCTTGGCTATTGAGATTATCAACTTTGTGCTTGTCATGATAAACGTTGCCAATATGGTCTAACCCAACTATTAGGGATAGGTTTTATGAATCCTTATCTGCTATGTATTCCTATTAATGATATAATCTATATTCTATTCGATATCCTTTCTTGTGACTTCCATCTTGGTTTCAGAACTTCTCAGTGTTCTTTCATTTTCAATTTTTCACAGTTTAGAGCTCTAAGATATATGAAAATGCAAATGATTTTCGTTGGAAGATTCTAACAAGCATAATTAAAATTTCAACATTAACCTGCAATACCTTTTTTTGGATGTTGGACTTGCAGGTTAACTAGAGACCCAGAAAATTTATTTGTGTGCATCACAAAGTAGGTCACAATGGGGTCAAAATTCTCAAAGCAGGGGACTGCAAAGGTCAAGACTCTGGCAGGCCCTGATGGCCCGCATAAACTACTTAGTTATGTTGCCAATGTTTTCTACATTAGATACTTTGTCTCAAGGAAAAGGAGGCGAATGCTTGTTGCTGGATATGATCTGGATATGTCATATATTACAGACCGCTTGTTGGCCATGTCATTCCCTGCAGAGCGCATGCGTGCCATGTATCGGAATCCTCTCTGGCAGGTCAAAACTGTTTTAGATATGAGACATCCAGGTGCCTACAAGGTAATTTCTCATGTTACTTTTGTTCTATGTTTATCTTCATTAATATAGCATGCAATTTTATTGTACCTGAAAGGATAAATAGCACTCGTTAGTCTAGTATAATTTCTTGCTTTTTTTTCTTATGATAATTATAATTAATTGACAACTTGCTGCGGAAATTGGTTATATGCCATACTTCTCATTTTGGTATGTCAGTGGAATGCTTACAACTGAGCTAGTTTTGGGATTGGATGGTGAAAGGGAGTGATATGACTTTAGATTATTTCACCTTCTAAGGTCTTATGTAATATGATTATTATACAAAATTGAAATACATATATATTAATATTCTATGAGTAGAATTAGTGTTCATACTCACATATCAGGCACCATCCATCAATTAAAGTACCTTCAAGATTGCACTGAATAGCTGTATGGGAAATGCTCAGGGAAACCCAAATTATTTAATATGTCTTTAGAATGGTACATATGGTGGATTTGTGACCATTATTGCTAATTCATTATACTACCCTTCTTTGGGGCCCCTCCTGCATTGTTCTTAAATTTGCATTATCTTCATTGTGATTTTTCTTTGATTCTTGTCTCCTTTGAACCTGGTGGTTTGGTTATCCATAGTAACAGCATGCTGTTGGTTTGAATTTGGATATTAGATTACAATGGATAATCCAATGAGACCCAGGATATTATACTCTTTAAATTGATTTATGACAGCTTAAATACTTAATAATTTAGTTGCAGTGTACTTTCAAGTTTGGGAACACTATTATGTCATTTAGAAAATAGGGGTCCTGGTTGTCCATCCCGTTCATTTGAGATTATAGGACCAAGGATGGATGTGAGACCAAAACCCACGTTCGTGGGCTGTCCTGCATTTCCCACCTTCCTCCTAGCTGAGACATGCACCAATATGGCCACCCTGCTTTCATCTTGCAATGGTGATGTCGGCCCCCCAAGTGCCAATAGTGATCAATTTCCTCATGTTCTCTGCTAACCCGCTCGACAGATCCAAAGTTGAGGACTAGTGGTTCGGGGCCTTCGTCACCTATCCTATCGGGCTCTCCTTAATCAGGACTCTGGTTCCGTGGGGTGGGAAGAAGAGATCAATTGGGAGGGATGGGAGGAGGAGGAGGGGAGGGACAAGAAGAGAGGGAGGAACGAACTGGACCGGAGGAGAAGTGATGGAGAACAGAAGGTTCAAGAACAGACAATCAAGTTTTTCCTTTCTTTTTTCTTACCTAACTCTGAATTTCTTAAGCATAATTTAGTTATGATTTTGAACCACAACAAATGGTTTAGGTTTGTGGTTAGAGGGAGGAGGTTAAGTTCAACCTCAACAAGGGTGCAAGAGTTCAAAGTTGACATTCAGCACGTAACTTTTCCTTAGAAATATTATATAAAATTTAAATAAAATATAATAATTATATAACATTTTATATTTAAAAATATTATTAAGTAAAATAAAGAAAAACACCAAAGAGAAATATATTTATTATATACATATGTAATATTATATATTTAAATAATATTGAAAATCAAAAAAATATTTCAACCAAGTTCAACCTTTATTTCTCATAAATATGAAAATTTAGATAATGTTTCTTGCTTGTCCTCTTCTCTAGAATAGGTCACCATGTTAACTATCTGAGCAATAGTTTATGAAAATGCACCAAATAAATTTCTTATGCATATTTCTTTACATAATGTGACAATCTTGCTTACTTCATGGCCATTCATATGCTGTTTAAGCATCAAATTGTAAGTTACAATGCTAAAGTATTAAAAGATAAAAGGGTTTGTTATGCAATGAAACTTTGTGCAGTGAAAATCATCATTTTCATCAATCCACTTCATGTTTGCCTTGTTAGGGACTCATGCACTTCAATCATAAGAGATCTTTGCTTAATAATCAAGAAAGGATTTCCAACAACCTGAAGGCTACAAGAAATTATAGTGCTAGCTTATATATATATATATATATATATATATAT
>KE505403.1:53442-64432 GCA_000441515.1 Elaeis oleifera
AAAAAAGAAGAGCAGTGAAGGAAGGAAGGCAACCCCCGTGCTTCTTCTTCTCCGCTGCAGACCCCCCTCCTCCTGCGACCGCGCCACCCCGCCGTGGCTTCGCCCGTCGCTATCTGTGCTGCACCCGTCGTCCGCACCGCACCCGGCTCTGTGCGACCACCAAATCCCCTCCTCTCTCCTCTCTCGGCTCCGGCGCCATCAAACCCTTCCTTCCCTAGGCTTAGGCACCACCAACCCCCCTCGCCTCCCCTCCCCGACCCCGAGAGCCTCCCGTGCCTCCCCCAGCCCCTCCATCGCCGCCCCTCCCCTCTCCACCGCTTCTTCTTCGATGAGCCCATAAGGGCACAGACATCCTCATCGAAGCCTCGATCGTGAGGGCGTCACCGATGTCTTTGCCTACCTCGACGGTGTCTCCATGGAGATCCAGCAAGGCCTCATCCGCTCTCCCTCCATCATCAACCACCTCCTCTGCCATGAATAGGATGAGGTCTTCGCCGCCTCCGGCTATGCCCGCTTTACCGCCACCCCAGCGTCTACATTGCCACCTCCGGCCCCGGTGCCACTAACCTAGTATCCAGCTTCGCCGATGCCCTCCGCGACTCCATCCCCATGGTCATTATCACTGGGTAGGTCCCCTATTGTATGATTGGCACCGATGCCTTCCAAGAGACCCCCATCATCGATAGATGTTTTTTTAAAATTTATCTCATTTCGATAGAATGAGATTTTGACTCTTTTGGGAATGATCCGGATTCAGTTATGGAGAAATTGGGCCGTTCCCATTCCTCTTTGGAATGAAAATCGAAATGGGACTCTTCCCAACCAAGCAGCTGGAATGGGAGTTATCCATTTCAATTCCCATTCCAGACCTCAATTATCCCAACCAAGCACCTCCTAATTGTATTTGCTGCCATACCCTCCTCTTTTATATTTTCTTTTACTTCCTTTTCACTTGATGAAAATCTTTTAAGAACACTTCAAAAAAAAAGAGGGAAAGAAAGAAGCTGATTTTTGTTAGAAAATCAGAATAATGCTTTGATAGAATTTTTCATTTGGACTTACCAATTAAATTAGCTGCAATTAAGGAAACCAAGATTTTTGTGAAAAATTTCAATAAAATAGAGAACTCCTATCATAATTTTCAGCATGACTCCTATTGTATGATAGAGCATGAGAGAATATCGGATTTCCACTTGTTAGGATTTCAATAGATCATGATAGTGGCATTGATTGCACTGATAAGTAATGATAATTGTTATGTGATTAGATTGGTGACACTTTGCAACCCTATTTTTTGTGGATTTCATTAAAAATTTTGAAATCCTCTATGTTATGTACGGAAATCCCGGTGCTCAAGATTCTAGATCATTTGAGAGGATCATTTTTGATTGTTCACCCATCATAAAACTCTGCAATCAGCTTATCCATTCTCAAAATCATCCTTGATAATATGAAGGAAACTCTTTTTTTTTTTTTGAGAAGAATTGAGGGGAGTAAGAGTAAGATGCTCCCATCATCATATATTATATTAATGCAGTAATCATAACAAGTGCTTTGGTTAGAAGATTACATAGAGTTGTGTGTACAAAAGTAGCATCAACCCATTAGAGGTTACATGATTTCTTGTTAGTTCATGAACCCATCCCATCCACTACAATGAGAGAATGGTACCAAGCTTTTGTAATGCCTAAGAATAGAGAGTTTACATTTTTGTGAAAACGTCAGTTGGGATTAAACATGAAAGCACCTCTCAAGGTTGGCGAAATAGGTTCTTCAAAGTTTGGCCAAGCCTTAGGTATTGCCAATCACTATTGTCCATTTACCGAATAGCTAAATGAGTGTTTTTCTTACTTCGGTGATGACTGTAGCCTTAAATGAAAATAGTCACTCATTGTGTTTTAACCAAAGACATCAATAAAAAATAACAAGCAGACAATCTTAAGCTTTTCTTTCTTCCCTCTCACTGTCTAGTGATTGCTAAGGACCACAAAGATCTTTGTAGGTTATGGAAAGCCAACCTCTTGTGCTCTCTTTGGATAGCATATTCCATAGCCTGATGGAGTAGCCGCACCTTGTGAATAGGTGGTCCATTATTTCACTTTGGTTGTAGCACAGTGAGCAAACATCCGGTGTCTTAACTCTTTCTTTGTAAAATTTTAGGAGCAAGGATTTTATTATGCAAGCATAGCTAGGTAAAGATTTTTATCTTTTCTAGAAGAGACAATTTTCAAATGATTCGTCTGAGCTGAGATATTACTCCTCCATTCTTTAGAAAGAGGTAATGGTGACAAACTGTGAAGATTCTAGATGGTGTCCATCTCTACTATTTTTTGTCATTTCCTACTGTAAGATTTATGTTGCTGAGTAGAGAAGTTAGAGTTTGAAATTTAGAGATAGTCATAGAACACAATGGTGATATGAAGTTGGCGAGCATACTGTCTTTAGAGAAAAACAAATCACACATATGTCTTGATTAGCTACGAGGGCGAATAGGGAGGGAAAAGTTTCGCTAGGCATTCTTTCATCTATCCAGCAATCAAACCAAAATGAAGTTTGTCTCTCATCCATGACAATAGTAATGAAACATTGCCTGAATATTTTGAAGACTTTTAGGACTTTCTTTTAGATTGGAGAGGCAGTGAGGAGGGAGTGAGAAATTGGTTCAAAAGGTAGCTTGTTTGAGTAATAAATTGAATCCACCAAAGTCTTTATTATCTGTCATACTCTAAATAGTATTTCCACCACTGTTTAGTTAGAAGTACTTGGTTCATATTTTTGAGGTTGATAATTCCTAGTTCTCCAAGTTTTTTCGGGCAGCATATACTAGACCAACTAGCTAAGTACTTGATTCTGCTAATTGAGTCATGGCTGCTATAGCAATCTCTCTAAATAAAGTCTCGGCATAGTTTATTAATCTTCTAGATGATTAGATTGAGAATTTTTAGAACTACCATCCAATATAGTGGTATTGCTCTTAGAACAGTGCTGGTTAGAGTGATTCTTCCGACCAAGGAGAGAGTGTTTTGGTTCCAATCGGTAAGTTTTTTATGATTTTCTCGAGAAAAAAATCCCAATGACTTGATGAAATTGAAGAATAGTGAAGGGATAATCCCAGATATTTGATAGGAAAATGAGTAGTTTGGCAACCTATAATCACTGCCAAATCCTTACTTTCTGCATCCATAAGGTTCATCTCTATCAAGAGAGATTTGTTAAAGTTGATTTTGAACTAGTCACCATCTCGAATGAGTAAAAATGAGTTTGAGGATGTTGGCAAATCTTGTTGATGCACCGCAGAAGAGCAAGGTGTCGTCAGCGAACTGAAGACATTGCATTTTTTTTGTAATTTTATATGATCCAATGCCTTCGATGAGGTTGGCTGATTGAGCAAGGTTCATGACCCTAGCCAATAAATCGATAATTAAAATAAAGAGCATTAGAGAGAGGGGGTTATCTTGTTTGAGACCTTGTTTATTGTAGAACCATCTTTTAGATGATCTATTTAGTAGGATGGCAGAATTAGTAGCTAGGATTGATGAAGTCCAGGATTTTCATTTAGAACTAAACCTCATTTTCAAGAAGGTATTGCAAAAAGTATCATGAAACAATATCGAAGGCTTTTTTAAAGTCAATTTTGCACAAGAATCCTTTAGCCTTCTTTCTTTTGTTGACATAAATAATCTCAATGGCTGAGACAAAGCTCTCATGGATCAATCTTCCTACAATGAAAGCTGATTGAGAGGAAGAAACTAAGTTTTCAATCTTTAGTTTGAGTCTATTGGAGAGCACTTTTGAGGTAATTTTATAATCCCATTCTCTGAGCTTATTGGTCTATAATCTATTATCGAAGAGCATTTAGCATTTTTAGGAATTAAGGTGATGAAGATATAGTTCAATCTTGAGATTTTTGTGGTTTGCTCGTAGAAAGCTGTGAAGAGTTGCATGATGTCCTACTTAAAGATTCTTCAGAAACTCTAATAAAAAGATGCTGGAAACCCATCAGGTCTGCATGACTTGTTTTTTGCAAGATCAAATATAGCCTATTTAATCTCATCCTCCATAAAAGGTTCATCAAGACTTTGTAGATCAATGGGGTCGTCGGGATACAACTGATCCCTATCTATATCAATATTTTTTTATGGTCCTGTTCCAAATAATTTGTGATAGAAGGAGAGATACTTTCTCGATATCTACAGGATTAGTTAAGATGTTACCTTCATACTGGATTTTTAAAATATAATTCTTTCTTCTTCGATTGCTTGCCGTAATGTAGAAAAATTTGGTGTTGTGATCACCTTCGTGGATCCATTGGATCCTAGACCGTTGTTTCCATATAAGTTTTTCTTGAGACAATATGCTTTTGAGATACTCTTTCAATCTAGATCTTTCTTCATGTAGCCTGCTTCAAAAGAGGTTGAGTGTTAACAACAATAGAAGATGGTCTGATATGATCCGGATCATTGACTTCAAGGTAACCAGGGGAACAAGCTATGAAAATCAATGGAGATAAAAATTCTATCTAACTTAACAAGACTCATGTTCCCACAAAAGTTGGTCCCAAGAAATTTTCTAGTAGGGTTGTTAATCTCAACCAATTCCAAAGAGTTGATGAGGTCATTAAATTGCCTGGATATAAAGGGAGTATTGGTTACACCAATTTGTTCGGATGAGAATCTGGTAATGTTGAAGTGGCCGACAAATATCCATGGCCCTGGATTTTGTTTCTAATATCTTTGAGCTCATCGAAAAAGCTAAGTCAGTTTTTGTTATTATAAGGTCTGTAGGTGTTGGTGATGGCCTAGCTAAGATTACATTCTTTTCAATAAAATTTTGTAGTGATGGAGTATTTTTTTTGGTACAAAGGATGATCTTGTATTATCTTACTATTCTAGCATATTAAGATACCTCTAGAGAATCTGACAGCATCCAAAATTTGGAACTCATCATATCCAACTCCACAAGATGATCTGAGTATTCGAGCATTTACTAGATGGAGCTTAGTCTCCTTCAAACAAATAATCGAACTATTGGAATCACTGATGGTTCTTTTAATCAACCTCCATTTGAAGATTCGGCCCATATCCTAGATATTTTAAAACACTATCTACATTTAAGAAGAGCATAAACTGCAAGAAGATTGACTGTTGGGACTTAAGGCTAATGAGTGCTATGTAAACTTTTCATGAAGACAGCAAGAGTTGCATTAGAGATAGATTGAAAGATATCATTACTTCAACATAGAGATTGAACAAAAAGTGAAAATATAGCAAAATATAATGCCACTTAGAAGTTTCCATCGAGACATGGCGCTAAGGTAGTTACAAGGAATAACATTCAAAGAGCATTAAGGTAAAATATCATTATAGGATACAAAAGAACTAAATAAAATCTGCCATCAAATTGACCTACTACAGAGGTACAGAGGAGGGAGCACTACGTTGGGCTAGTTCCAAGCATTGTAAGCTGAGAATGGCGGCATCATTAGCATCAGAGAAGAGATCAGAGAAGAGAAATCCACAGCTTGATGCAAGAGATCGGATTTCTCTTAGGATTAAGAAGCTGATGACGAGGATATCCTCAGTATTTAAGTTCAGCTCATTGAGACCTAAGAGCTTCATCTTTTTTCCTCAAATACAGATGCTTCTTTTAGTGAAGTTGGTGGAAGATGGGGTGTCCCATGGAGCCCACAAATTTTAGATATTTTTGATTAGATTCAATTGAAAGCAATGACAAGATTTTTTAAATATCCTATCGACTAGTACAATAGAAGAACTAAAAAATATGGGATTTTCTTGATCACCCTGCCAAGTTTTGCTCGAAAAAAGTCTTTTCTATGGTTGAATTCAGAGAAAGAGTTGTTGATAGAAAGTTTGAATTGACGATTGGGTAAGGACCTCTTGGAGAATTGCTAGAAGGTTTAGACTCGCTGGTTGCCTAAGCCCATTCAAAAGCGGACCAACAGATTAAACTCGCTTGATCACTTTTGTGGCTATTATTATTTGGATGCTGTATAGTTTGAGATGTCTCATGATCTCCCCTATCGAAGTTACTATAGGATATTAGAGAACTATCATTTTTCTAATTTCATTACAGGCATCTTGAATCATTTTGGGAGATTGATCATCATCATTAAGCTAGAACTCTCATCCTTCATTCTCATTATTATCTTGGTCATCGTGGGATCTCATCTTAGACTCATCAAAGCTGGGTTCTTATTCTGATACATAATTAACTACTGTAGAAATATTAAAATATGCTAACCGATATTTATCACAATTATCTCTGGAACATATTTGAATTCCTCATAGAAAAGATCAAATCGAAACTCATTAAATCTTTCTATCATAGGATTGTTTTGCTAGCAAGGTAAGGGACTCCAAAGCTAGAAATTATAGTTGCTACCGCATCTGCTATCTAGTATTGGAGAGGGAGGTTGATCAGTGATGCATGAACCTTTACTTAATTTGTGCGGAGCTATATCCTTGTAAGGATCCCAATGGTTGACGAGCAAAGTGAAGCCATCTCCATCAATGTGGCCAAGAGCCATGAGACTTTGCATAAACTCATAATCTGGGTAGGATATGTAGAAAGTATTTTGGGATAAATTTTTAGCTATCTAGGAGCCAGGGCAGTTTACTTTGTGAGCAATAGTTGTGGATATGTTATCCACCTTAATGGGCCTCTCAAAAGTTTGAATATAAGCCTCTCGGTTGAGGTAGTTGTTGATGGTTGCCAATTTATAGGATGAGGGAAGAAAAATCTTTTTGGTGATAGGATTTTTTGGAATCGAAGGCAGAGGGCTTCGGCTCTCCTGCATCTTGAAGACTAGTTCTGCCTTACTGGATGGATAGGGAGCCTTGTGGGAGGAGGAAGGGAGATTATCTTATATGATCTTGCTCAGTGCCTGAATCTATGATAATGGAAGTATTTAATTGAGTTTCTGCAATCAGATTTTCTATGGTCTGGACTTCCACAATGAAAGCAGACCTCCCTTGGATTAGAGTTATGGCTTTCAGCCGAGCAAAATAAGCTTCCAAGATGCTTCAAGATAGTTGAGGTATGGCCTATGCAGCATGCGTCGTTCTAGTAATGGTAGGTTCCACCACTTCTAAGGACGTCAGTATAGCTTAGATTTGGTGATGAGGGTGATTTTGTGTCTATTTATGATCTTCGTTAGTGATATTGATGTCAAATGTGCGACATCACCATCAACTAGATGGGATGGTGGAAGGAATCATAAGAAGGATGTGGCTTGCATTGATATCTTGTTCGTCTTGATTCCTGATCGATAAGAGAGAGTGGACACCGTTAGGTCACTTTTGATGATGCGGTGACTGAGGCATCGAGGTATAGGATTGGCCTAGATTTGCACTGCGAGTGGCTATTTAGCGACGATTGCGAGCGACAAAGTAACAACTGCAGACAAATACTGCGGTGTGAGCTACCATACTTCACGGAGACTTTGCATGAGGAGCAGAATCATCGTATATCCAAAGACAACATCTTTTTCGAGATCTGACTTCAAGCCATCTTTCATCAGTAGTCGGACGACGGAGGCAAACAAAGTTCCTCGTATGGCAGTCAGTACTACACTGATAGGTTTGGATTGATGAAAAGGAGATGTTGGATGGTTGGGGGTGGAGTGGGATGGATAGAGGGGTTGATGATGGAAGAAGGTTGGTTTCTCTCTCTTGAGGGTCTGGAGTTTCTCTCACAAACCATTGCTTTTCCTCTTTTGATAGCAGAAAGAGAACTCTTGTTTAGGCTAGTAGTCAAGGGGATGCACTTTGCTAACCATGTCTTTATTAATAAGGGATTTCAACAATACAATATCTATAAGTGATTGCTTGCGTCACTTCGATAACCTATCAACTTTCATATGCTACTCTCTAGTTGGTTTCCCTTCAATCAAAGATACTTGAGCTGAGTTCTTATCTCGTAGCTTGATTGGTGCTAAAACTGGATGTAAATCCTCTTGATTGCTACTCTTTATATGAGGTCATGAGTGTCCTTGCTTGGATAAGTGTGTTGTTAAGATGCTTTAGCTTTGCTCCTTCGTAAGCACCAAAGTGCGTTGATTACTGTAATGTAATATCAACATTTCTTACTATGTATCCATATTGGCACTATAGTCAGTTTTTATGATAAATTCAATTGAGATTTCTTATTGTTGTGCCAAAGATAGGTCTAAATCCTATCGTTAGAGTTGGAAGGGTTTGGATGCATCAGGGGAAGATATATTTCATTATCTACAAAATTATTAGTAAACCTTTTCATTTAAGAGAAAAATATTTTCTAGATTTTAAAATACCGTATCTTGACCATCTTGGTGGATGGTTGCGACTGATATTACTAAGATCTCAACTTATCTTAGCCAACAATAAAGGATGGGATAGAATTAGGGTAATCTAAAATTTTTTGAGATTTCAACAATATTAGAGAAATCAAGATATTAGAATCCCGATCGATAAGATAAATTTGAATTTGAGTATCATTTTAGGAGACTAAGGTCCTATTTGGCTAAGCTTTTAGAGTGCCAAAAAATACTTTCTAGCTCTCAGAAAGTACTTTGAAGTGATACAGTGATGTTTGATAAAAATATGGAAAAGCTGTTTTGATTTTATCAGAAAATTGAAAAGGTCTACTTAGGAAAAACTGTATTTTGAAGCTTTCCTCAAAAGTGCTTTCTGACTAATGTCGGAAAGCTGTTTTATATTTTTTAAAGCATTTTATCAATATGATTACCAAACAGCAAATAGCATTTTATAAAGTTTTACTTTCAAAAGTTTTACTTCTCAAAAGCTCTACTTTCAAAAACTTCAAAAGCTCTACTACCAATAGCAATCCCAAACAAGGCTTAATTAAGATTTGTTAGAAGGGTTAGCCTTGGCTAATGACAACATTGCTTTATTATGATTTGATTGTCATGGGTTTGAAACACGAGGAATGGCCTCTCCACATGTGAGGTGGAATAGTTCACTTCAAATAATTAATTATTTTAAAAAATGTAATAGTTTATTCCAAGTATAAAAGTATCTTTATTTGCTTTTCAAAATATCTATTTTATGAATAAATTTTACTTTTCTTGTATCTGATAAGTGAAATAAGCAAAGATATCAACACCCTTTTTACCCACAACTAAAGCAGAAACCTTGATATCTTCAGGATATTAAATATGTTAATTTGAATCAATCAAGATTGCAAAAGCTAAGATGATAATTTTATCATATTGATGGGTGCTTTACATCAATAAAAATCAATATGTCAATTGAGATCTTGGTTAAAATACAAACCTTTAGCGATGCATATTGATGCTTAACTATATGTTATTATGTCTGCATATGAATTAGCTGCAGTCGATTATAATTTTTTTTAATTTCAAATATTTGTGCAATATATTTTTTTGGAGAAAAGCACTCAGAATTGATATTGCTAGGTCAAAAATTATTATTATCTAATTTAATATTTTTTATTTTATGGATAATTTGGCCTATCTAAATGATATCGTAGTTTTAACTCATGCCAATCTAATAAACCCACTATGATGGCCCTTTTCCCATTACCTCTTTGAAAGAAAATCTATGGCATCTAATATATCAAATTTGAAGAACATTGGATTAATATAGGTTGAGTATCAACATCAAACAGCTTGATGGTAAGGTTCAACAATGGGAAAGAAAAGATTTATCTCTCAAAACTTAAAAATAGAGAAGAAAATACTTGGCTGTAGCTCATGAGATACATGTCATAAAGGCTAGAATAGTGGCATAAAGGGTTGGGAGACCAGAATAGGTGCCTGGCAAGGCTCAAGAAGACAACCTTGGTCATTGATGAGGAGTAGCCATGAGGATAAAAGGAAGTGTAGCAACTTTGGATGGATGAATGAACCAAGGTGAAGAGAGAGAAAATAGGTTAAAAGTACTTTTCTTTTCTCTCACCAACATTAGAGGATATAAATAAAAGAAAAAGAGTAGACCCACATGGTTATAAAGAAAAATAAGATTACCATGACTTTAGACATTCTTAAAATAATAAATAGTTATTAAATAGGATAAAATGATAATTCATCAAATTACACGAGCAATACAATATTTATTGCTCGGGCAGTAGTAGTAGCATTTCCTTAAGCACTAAATTTATGAGTGAATTTATTATTTTCCCACAATTAAGTTAATTGTTTATGAAATTTGAGAAAACATACTAACAAATCAAATTAATCATTTGCTAGATGTGCAAAGAATATGGCTTTGAAACTCCATCCTTGTAATGAAATTCCAGCATATATTCAAACTATAATTGCACTAGAGTTTGACAAACACGATTCACATGGTTGGTGCAACTATCGATGACCTCAAAATTTCGCACCCCTCTCAAAATCTTATTTTTAATATTAGAAATTCAAAAATCAAAATATATCACATGTGATGTGAGTAGGGTGGAGACTTGTAACTCCTTGAGCAAAATTTCATGCATTCCTCTAGTATTTGTTTTCTCATTAAATTTAAATAGTGTAATAGATTGCAGATGATTGCACTATCAAGCTCCACTATAACTTTTCATTCAACAGCCATGCACTAGTTAAAGATAAAGAAAATCAAAGCTTGATAATCCATGGCTAGGATCATTCTTAATCTTCATCTTGACCTACTTTGAGGACATGCCATAATTCATTCTAAGACCTATCTTACAAACTCCTCCATTTCCCAACTTTCTTATAGAAGAGATAGAGGTGCAATCATGTTAAGCTGAGTCGAGCAGCTAGATGCTTGAGCTCGACTCGATTTAAAATATTGGAGTTCGAAACTTGAGTCAAGATCGATCGAGCATAATATTCTAAGCTTAAGCGTGATCTAATGAAAAAAGATAATAGTCCAAATCAACTTGACTCGATTCAAATGTCAAGAGAGCCATATTCAAGCTCAAATTTGAGCCTTGATTGCTTATATAATATATATATATTATAAATAAAATAATATTATTATATATATAT
>KE505403.1:72405-101992 GCA_000441515.1 Elaeis oleifera
CTCTCTCTCTCTCTCTCTCTCTCTCTCTCTCTCACACACACACACACACACACACACACACAGACACTGGCTGGGGCAATATTGCTCATTTCTTGAAGAAATGATGTGAGAATTATCTAGGTCAAACACTTGGGAAAGCACCTCCTGATATTTGAATTTGTGCCTCCAAATGGCAATGGGCACAATTGCTGGAATATAGAGTAGTTGGCTACAACTGAAAAGCCTTATCCCACATATTTATTTCATGTTTAAAATACTCTTTGTTGCTGTCCATTTTTGCTAAATGCTATATTCCTCATGATGCAAGCCATGGTTTCAGATGTTGGTTTATGCTGGGCAAGTCTCAAAACCTGGTTTGGTTGGTATGACAATAAGTCACTTTTTTAATTTTTAGTTACAACAGGGCATTTTCCTTTCCAGCTGGCATGAGATGTGCATCAGCACTGTAAGACATGCCAAAGCATTTGCCATGTCTGCCAATGGCTGTTAAACCTTGATGCTAACATTTTTATCGTGTTCTTGCATTTAAAATTCTTTCTGTTTCCCTTAATTTTTTTCACAGGTCATTCACAATCAATTTGATGTACGTATCTGTTGCAACATCAATTTTTGTTTGCTATAGATAAATTATATATTGTTCTTTTTTGAATATGTCACTCTGACTGACTGGCAATTTGGCAAGAAAATATGCTAGTGAGAGAAGGTATTTTGCAGCAGTCATCTCTCAAATCATCACATGAAGAATTTTGTATAAGGTTGTGCAATAGTTAACTGCTTAACCTGCTTCACATGGAACATGAAAAGAAATGGAGCACAGGAGGTTCTGTATATCTAGTTTTTCTACTACACTTTTCTTTTTTTGTGACTTATGATTCTGTTTTCACTTATTCAGTAGATAATTAAATCAAAATTCGTTACCTGTTCCTTTTCCTCTTATAGACTATTTGTACTTCATGTAAAATATTAACCGAAATAAGGTAACTTCTTCCTTCTAAGAAAGCACACTACTAAGTGGAGACTTGATTTATGGTTAATATGGAGCCAGTCATTTAGGCAAGCACATTTTGGAATCATGCCTTTGTACACCACATCGTTTATAACCTGCCTGTAACATGTTAGAATGATTTCCAGTTGTCAGGACATCTGTCTGAATTTCCTCAATGTGACTCTGATATGCATGTTCTCATGCTATGATGTATCTTTTGTTTTTCCTCATTATCTTTTCCATTTTCTTGTTTACAATTACACAGCCAGCAATGCTTCTCCGAAGCATCAACACGTCGTCCAGCTGATTTGTTATCATCTTACACAACAATCAGGACAGTCATGAATATTTTATATGATGGCCTTGGAGAAGTCTTCCTTGCCTTACTGAAAAATGTGGATACACGGGAAAAAGTTCTTGAATATCTTGCTGAGGTGATTAAAAAAAACTCAGCAAGGTCTCGCATGCAGGTAATCAACAAAAAGATTAATATTGATGGGAACGCATAATTGATGCATGCTCTAATATCATATGTTATTTTTCCCCTTTTCATGTTTTACTTCTGTTCATTTGGTTAAAGTTATCACCATGATACGTAATCATGCTACAGGTTGATCCGATATTATGTGCCAGTACTGGAATGTTTGTGAATCTTAGTGCTGTAATGCTTCGGCTTTGTGAACCCTTTCTAGATGCAGCCACAACAAAAAGGGACAAAATTGATGTAAAATATTTATTTATAACAATCGTCTAGATTTCAAGTGAGTCTGTTATCTATTTGCTCTGTTTTTTATTCTGACTCATTTATTTTATTGACTTCTAATTAGTGCCATTGTTTATGTTAGACAATTGACACCAATGCATGCATCATCTGAAGAGGTTGCAGCATGGATAGATAATGAAAATTGTGAGAAGACTGATGGGCATGTCAATAATGTTGGGGAAGATAACCGTGTATTAGAATCCAAGGAAGCTACAAGTTCTGGTGGTAATGGTGGCCTTTCTAATGCCAAGCCATTGATGGGTTGTTCAAGAAAGAGTAAATATTCATTTATATGTGAATCTTTCTTTATGACTGCAAGAGTACTTAACTTGGGTCTTATGAAAGCACTATCAGACTTCAAACATCTTGCTCAGGTATGCTATAAAGAATCTGCATTATTTGCTGAAGATGTCATTATACTCTACATGGTTATCCTGCCTCTTTTGTTGTATGTTCCATTTTATTAGTGGGTAAATTACCCTGACCCTCTCGAGGTTTGGGGTAATTACATGATCCCACCCAACATTTCAGAAATATACACATAAACCCTTGGTCAATATAAAAATTTAAAATTTGAAAATAAAAAAATTATCAATATAAAAAATATAAGACATTTTAAGACTCAAATAGATTAGATAGTGATGATGTTAGTAAGACCATTAGTTTATTTAACAGAAAGATATTCGTAAGGGGTTATGTGTCATATATATATAGCAAAAGTTAGATAGTAGAATATATATTTCCAAAACATTGGGTGGGAATAATTACCTCAAACTTCAAGGGAGGTTATTGTAATTTACTCTTTATTATTTTACCTTGTCTTGAAAGGTGATATTAATTGTAGAACTTGCAGAATATAATTTATGTGGCTGGTATCGAATTTTCGTATAAATTAATGATGTGAAAGTGTGGGTGGACACTGGATGTTTCAAATAGAGTATATAATGATAAACTAGTTATTTTCTAATTCCAAACACATTTTTGTCAAATTGAAACCCACCTGCAATTACAGGTCACCGCTAGCATTTTCTATTCAGTTATATTGAATTTGTTGCATGACTGGTGCTATCAAAAATTGTTGCCAACCTGCTATTCCAGGTAAAGTTGGAATATTTCATTTATGATGGGTGTGATTATAAAATACCCAAAGATTAAATTCTCTTTGCTCAAATACTAACAGCTATGGCAGAAAATTGTTATAAGTGGTTTGGACAGTACAGGAACCATCACTTTACCAAATTCATAGCTCAAAAGATCTTTTTGGTTGTTTCACTGCATTATGATGGCTGTTGTTAGCCCAAATAATGGATCATAACGAAGTAACATCGTTAACAAAATTTTGTATCTGAATAAGATATAAAGTTTATATCACTCAGATGCACCGTTACTATGTCAGATAGTGGTTGATGGATAAGTTAATGATGATTACATATAACTAAACATTCATAAACACTAAACATCCATAATTTTTAAGGCATATTATAACATGATGGAGGTGCCTCAAAGCTGTTAATAAAAGTTGTTGCAATGTTAAATGGTCATAGGGATATTATTTGGTACCATGCTTGTATCTTTGTACCTGGGAGGATATATTTGTGAGAATGTCACATATATCTCGATGCTGCAAAGCACATTCTATTTACACTAGAGCACTGCTTACATGCTCAGATAAATGCTATGCCAAACTTGGTGAATCCCTTTTGCGCAACAATTTAAGTCCCCATAGGATGGGGGCTGTCCGGGCCATTCCGTCCCATTCCTTTGGGATTCCGGCACCACGGATGGGTACGAGATCTCTAAATGCATTTTTGGCCTCCGTCTAGGCTGTCCCATCTTCATCCTGATTGAATTAGATGCCAGCACGGCTGTTCTGATCGTGCCCTAATTTTTTTTTGTTGCCGACTGCCGTTGATGCTTCGAACGAGCCATTTGTTACTCGGGGGGGGGGGGGCGGGATGAAGGAGAAGGGAGTACTAACCTCTCCCTTTTTTTGCTGGTGCGTCGGTATCAGCATCGTCGTCGGAGGGAGCATGGTCTTCTCCCTTTGATTCCGATTTTTTAAGAGCAGAGTATGCTGGGAGGGAGGACAACTCAGGAAGGAGAATGGAGGAGAGAGGAGGGAGTTCGTCGGATTTCCAACAAGGAGCCAAGCCAACCGAGATGGAGAAGGGAGGAGAGAGGACTGGAGGGAAGGAAAAGAGCTCGGCACCTTCGGACTTTGATATGAAATTTTCTCCCGCGATGTCGTCCCTTTGATTGCGCCATTGCAATGTATCTTGTGCCTGGCGTCAAACCTATGTCCAAGTGAACCAGATCAAATCCTGGAGCATATGCATGGTGGATAGCTCGCAACTGGGAATTGGTGAAATACAAGGGGTAGCGTGGCGTGTTATCCCCATGGGCGGTCCAATTCCACCAGGTGCATGCCATATGGAGGCCGCACCAACGGGCCTTCGATCTTGCGCCTGTGGCTTCATTTGGTCTTCGCGCCCACACTATCAAAGCACTCAAATGTAAAAAAAAAAATTCACTTATGCAGTGGGATGTCAACATACATCGTATCCATGTTTTAAGGGATTGAACTTTTGACTTGATTCGCATGCCCATACAACTATTCCCAAGAAAAAATCGTCGTATCCAACATTCATATGAAAAGGAATTCATGGGACTAATTTTGTCAGACGAATTCACATGGACGACATATGAAGGAGGATTTAAAAAAAATAGTGATGGGACTCTTGCATGGCCGACAGCTCGACACTCAACTAATTTTGAAGTTCAAATATATTTAAACAATAAATAGATCAATAAAACTTCAAGATAAGTTCAAAAAATAATATTTATATATATAAAAGGGCGTCTAAAGCGTATATCTGGACATCGATCGGGATGGCCATCGGGACGGGCGGGATGCGGGGCGTCCCGTTCCAGGCGAAAACCGGGACACCCCTATCCCATGGGATTTAAAATCTTACTTTTGCGTATCTCCATGCCACCTATTCATGTGACTACATTTGAAATTGCTTAGGTGCTAGCATTCATTGCGTGATGGGGATTTGCCAAACTGTGTGCTGCTATATCCTATATTTTCAGTCTCCATACTGGGCCCTCTACCACTAAATTAGTGGTATAAGTCAGGTCAGTGCAGGGTCCTTGTATCAATATATCTTATGCTGTTAGAGTTGAGACAGCACTGGTACCATATGTTGGTATGAAGCCTGTGAATTGTACTGGATCATTGTGGTACACTCTGTGCTGACAGGTAAGGGTTGATGTTGCAAACATTTGTTATGTCACTATTCACCTGCATATAAGCATGTTTCATATCTGGTGGGAGAATTGATAATATACATCCTTCTTCTGAGAAGTCGCATGAAACAGGTGTGAACTAAGAGCATCAATGGGCTAGAGTAGTTATGTAGAACTGAGCATTTTTTTTTTTGAAGTGTAAAAAAAGTTAATGTTTCTGAATATTCTGTTAGGATCAATTAGTTCTTACAGTGACATATAATGACCTATGACTTTGACAAAACAGTATTGTGACTTTTTTCTATTTTATTTTAAAAACTAAAATTAGCAATATAAAATTTTAGTTTCAGATTTGAGAACAGCAAGAATTTAAAAATAAAAACTGTAGTGACCATCATATAACATCTTTAGGTTAGTATGTTATACATACACAGTACATGCAAAGAGCTACTTATGTTTAATTTTATATTTTATATTTTATATCTCATATAGATCATCATGAACCATTGCAATAGCTGTTATAATTTTTTAACATCATTATTAAACAATGATTTTTCCAAGTGTCGGGCATCCATGAAACTATGGCAGCAGTAGCTACTGATGCATAATCTTGAATTTTCAAATTGATGGGTGATTTCTTCATCTAACAATGTATTTAGTTATTTGCATGTTGTTCTTGTTCTTTTCTGACATGGTTTTATTGGAGCAATGAAGCATAGACATCTGCATGAAATAAAATTCTTCCTATCCTTCTTGTTTGTTTCTTCTTTTTCTTTTCTTTGTTTTTTGGGAAGCATGATGGGAATGCCACCATCCAGGTTTGAAGCAGAACCTCTCCATGGAGGAGAGGAATGGCAATTGGCTGACCTAGGTCCAACTGCCTCCTGTCTTCTTTTTCACTTGCCTGAATAGGTATTTTATTCATTCTTTTGAGTAGCCTTCCTCTCTTTTCACTGGTAACGGGTTTCGCTAATCTCCTGCTGGGAGCAGCATAGCTCCGCTGAACCTTTGTTTATTTAATTTAGCATGACTTTCACATCATGCTGTAGAGATGTTACAGATGGGCAGCACACATGCATGGGATCTGCCTGGCTACATATCCCACTTAAAGTCTGAGGTGTGATATGTAACTGGCAGTGCACTGATTTATTGAAAGATTCAGCTCACTTCCTTTGAGTCCGCCGCGGTGTCTATTCGGCATGTTTCCGGTAGGCGAACAGTGCGGCAGATTGGGTTGCATGTTATGTTGCCGAGCACACTAGAGGTTGGATCTGGCAACAGGGTGAGACATGCCTACGAGCCCTGCAGGACTTTTGTTTCTGACTTTATAAGTCGTACTCACGCTAGAGCAGTATGATTGCCCACTTGTATCAAAAACAACAAGATTCAGCTCACTTTGGACACATTCTGTGCTCATATGCAGAATACCGGAGCTTGATGTATTGTATTGCACACATGAGTAAAACTCATCCATGTCCATCTTTCTAGCTTAGGAAGTCATTATATGCTGGTAACTATTATGCCCAATGTTTAACAGTACCTTTTTAAAAAATACTTTGTGTTGCTTTGTAGTTATTTGAAAGTGGCCTTTAATGCAGACTTAACATTCAGCATATGCAAGACAAACTTATATATTGATTTTCTGTCAACTATCTTCTTAATTGACTTAACAAGAAGGTTTTTATACCACAGTCCAAGATAGCTTCAGTCATAAGGAGATCTAGTCCAATTTTTTTTAATTGTCTTTTGTAGTAAATCAAAATTCTGTTAATAATATCTTTTTGTTTATAAAATTTTAGGAGCTGGCAAGGTATGAAGAAGATTTGTCAACCTATAAAGCCATGAGAGATGAAGGAGCTTCGCCCCAACTTGAGGCTGATATAAAGCGTCTGGAGAAAGCAATTGAGATATTGTCACAGGACAAACTCTGCTATGAAGCTCAGATACTAAGAGTATGTTGTTGAAGTCAGATGGTTATCATTTTCCATATAGTATTCTACTTGTTACATATTCCATATTACCACTACTTCATTTTTCATTATCTGATCTTCTTCATCATGAGTTTCTTCAAAAATTCTTATTCACTTTAGAGGACTGTCAATTGTTGCCTTGCTGCATTAAACGGTATCTAAGTTTCTTTTTAGACCATGTATCTAGTAGGCGCTAATCGTATTTTCGACATCTTGCTTGCTAAGTGAATTTAATGTTTGATCCAAGGTTCGCCGTACCAGTTGGTACTGTAGCATATTGGACGTACATACCGAATAGGTACGTAGTCTCGTATTGTACCAACACTTGGTATCCTCGCCATCTCATACCGTACTACATATTGATATGGGATCCGGTACCGAGACGGTGAACCTTGATCTGATCAATATGTGGGTTCATTTATTTGGCTTGTTATCGCCACAAATTCCACCTTATGCTATATATAATCACAACAAACCTTTATAATTCCTTATGACACCTATTGTGAACACATGCAGAGCATAAGGTGTCTTTTGAGAATATATGCCTTTGAACTTTTCTGGGATATAACCTGTAGAGACTGCAGTCTTCAATGTACATTGAATAATCATTTTCCCCATATGTACAACTAATGGGGTGTAACTGCATTCTTCCCTTGGTAGTGGACCTGTAGAAATTATTACAATGTTCCTGGTGTTGGTTGTGTTGTTGAATAGTATGGTGGTTGCTAGTGCTTGTCTGAACAAAGCTGTGGAAAATATTAGTAACTTTTAACATCTGTCTTGTGTCTAGTCTATGCCAGTCAGCTTTTTAAAACATGGCTGTGCAAATTTGGTATGTGGACCGCATATGCGAGTTCATATACAGTCACTATTTTTCAACTATTTGAAAATAAATATTATATATTAAATACCATAATAACAACAATAACTATACTAATATATTTTTTTTGAATGGACAATAATAATATTAGAAGCAATAATAACTAACAATTTGTATTTATTGCTTAGCACCTCTTACCTAGTAGGAATAACTATAAAATAATTGACATTTTAACATTACTAATGCCTATGTTTGGCCAATTTAAAACCCACATCAAGCCTACCCATCAGCTTGGACCTGTTTCCTCTGCTTGGGTCCACAAAAGAGCAGGCTCTATGTAGGGGTGCAAATGATCCAAGCTGAGCAGAATATCAGGCTGCTTTGCTTGGTTCCAAGGTTTTACATCCCAGCGGGATGGGGGGCATCTCGATCGTCCCATCCTATTTCTATGAGAAAACGGGACCGAGACGGACTCGGGACACTGAAATCCATCCACGCAAGTAGAGAAGAAGAAACAACAAGAAGGAAAGAAAAGAAAGATAAAGAAAGAAAAAAATGAAAGGAAAGAAGAAGAACAATGAAAAAAAGAAAAGAAGGGAGAAAAAGGAAGGTAGAGGAAAAGAAAGCTAAAAAGGAAGAAAGAAACACAAGAAAAAAGAAAGAGAGAAAGAAAAGAAGAAGGAGAGAAAGATAGAGGACATCGATGGGGATGCATGATTGAGATTGCGGTCATCCCGTTCTATAGAGAAACCGGTACACCGTTATCTCACGGGATTTAAAACTTTGCTTGGTTCAGCATGTTAGAAGAGCTATTTGAGCTCGGCTTAAGCCTGAGTTCAGCTTTGAGCCAATTGCTCAAGTGTGGCTCAGCTAAGCTTTACGCCGAGTCGAACTTTCCCACTCTCTTTTTTTCCAACTAAGACACTGTTTAGGCTCGGCTGATTTAATGGAGCCCAGCTCCAAAAGAAGTTTGAGCTCAGCTTGTTTTGTAGCTTAAGCCAGGCTTGAATGAGCAAATACTGAGCCAAGCCCAAGCTGATCATCAGCACCTTGGTTCATCTGCAGCCCTAGCTATTTATATCTCTCCAGAATCAATACTAAGCAGGCTGTACGTGCAACCACACAATGATGAGTGGATCACCTTTTCAGTCCATTTGTGGTATGATTGTTGCATATAGGCAACGTCATACAGTCAAGGGATCACATACACATGCTGGCACATATGCTACTGTATAAATTATAAAAAATTTAAGCACTTGGCTAGTTCAGGATTATTCAGTTGGCCATTTTCAACGAGCTTTCTTTCAAGATGTTCAGCTTACCATGCATACACTGCAAAAGTGTTTTTTGCTTCCTTTTTTTGGGTACCAAAATTATAATATAAGTAACTTTCTATGCCCTCCTGATGTTAAACACTTCTATTGGCAAGTAAGGTTTTCAGGCATGAATTATCTGAAAATTGATATGCCTGCCCATGATTTGGGCCTAGAACAATCCTTGTTACTTAACATTCTCCTTCTGGAAAGTAAGTGGTCAGGAGCACCAAGAAACTTGTGCAGAAAAATGGGGACTTTTGAACCTGAGCCTCTCAAGAGAAATATAGTTTCTAGTACTGAAGAGTGTGGTTTTAGTTGGCATTAGGTTACTTGCTAGCTTATATATAAGATGTTCATTGGATGTGGTTTCCTTGAGTTCCTTGGTTTGTAACTTCCTCCTAAAAAAGCATTAGCATCATTTGATTATGCCTGCATTTTGTTCAGGTCAATACCTAATTTCCTCTTCAGCTCCTCTGTTTTAGTGAAACAATGAAGAAAATTTTCTTCTGAATTTTCTGTATGATTATCTTGCAATAAACAGCAAAACCATTATTCCGATGGATAAGCACTGGTCCATGATAATATGAATGCTTGTTCTTGTGTTGTTCGGCATGATTGTTATTCATAATTCAGTGCTTGAGAACACATCTGGTTCATCTTAACTCACTTTCAGAATAATTATTAATTGTCAGTTCAAATCCATGTTACGCCTAATTAGACATCTTTTTGTTGAAGGACGGGGTCCTACTTCAACGCACTCTATCTTTCTACAGATTAATGGTTGTATGGTTGGTTGGTCTAGTTGGTGGATTTAAAATGCCGTTGCCATCAAAATGCCCTATGGAATTTGCATGCATCCCAGAGCATTTTGTTGATGATGCAATGGATTTACTTATTTTAACTTCTCGAATCCCAAGAGCTTTGGAAGGGTTTGTGCTGGTGGGTTTCCTTATAAACTTTTCCAATCTAGTTTCTCCTTAATAGGAGTGGATTTTGTGTTAATTTCTCAAGTTTTTGAACTCATGACAGAATTCATGTTATAATAAATTTGACCAGGATGATTTTTGAATTTTATTATCATGTTCATGGCAAGTCCATCTTATATCAAAAATCCTTATCTGAGAGCCAAGATGGTTGAAGTGTTGAATTGCTGGATGCCGCAAAGAAGGTGAATCACTTTCTTCCAATAAGCTGAATGCAGATTTGTCAGCTTAGTTGATTTTGTGGGTGAATGTTGTGCATGTAACTATTATGTTCTTTAATCTTGCAGTGGCTTATCTTCTACTGCCTCCCTTTTTGAAGGGCACCAACTATCTCTTGACTACCTAGTTAGAAACCTTCTAAAACTTTATGTGGACATTGAATTTACTGGCTCTCATACGCAGGTGAAAATTGTAAATTTTGTTATTCTTCTATATTTCTTATTATAGATTTAATATTTGTTTATCCGGTATATGATCTTCTATTGGGCGAAGTCATTAAGGAGAATTGTCCTCTTTGTTGATTGTTCATTTGCTTGTTATCATGCTTGTGCAGTTCTTTGACAAGTTCACTATTCGCCACAATATTGCTGAACTTCTTGAATATCTATGGAATGTGCCTAGCCATCGTAATGCATGGAGACAGGTAAGATGACCCTCGTGGTAGTAGTTCTATATACACGACTTTCATTGCTAAACATTGCACATTTTCCCATGCTGCAGCCTTTAATTTCTTTATGTATAATGATACAGATTGCTAGAGAAGAGGAGAAAGGAGTTTATTTGAATTTTTGAATTTTCTTATCAATGATAGCATTTATCTTCTTGATGAGAGTTTGAATAAAATTCTTGAACTCAAAGAAATAGAAGCAGAAATGGCTAATTCTGCAGAATGGGAAAGAAGGCCAGCTCAAGAGAGGGAGGAGAGAATGCGCCTTTTTCATTCACGAGAAAATGTGAGCTTTTAACGAGTTTTCTTAGATAAAATTTTAAATTATAAAGCCTTTCTTGTTGTTTACAGATATCTTGGTGCTTTATGTGAGCTATGCTATAGATGACAGACATTGCCTTACACATCTACAACTTGATGCTTTCAGATTGTTCGATTTGACATGAAGTTGGCAAATGAGGATGTTGGAATGCTTGCGTTCACATCTGAACAAATTCCTGCTCCTTTTCTTCTTCCAGAAATGGTGATCTACTTAAACTAACCTATTTTCATCCTTCAACAATTCTTAAAGCTGAAGTCAACCAGTTATGAGGAAGCTTGTCTTTGACCACATATACATTGAAACTTTCCACTTCAAGATATTTACTTTGTAGTGGAAACTTGACCGGCAGCCTTGTGGAGACTGATCAAAAGTGTTAGCTAGAAATGTCTCATTTTGTAAGTTCAGATCCAGTGCATAGGGACTGACTCCACAACAGCTGAAAGCATAAACAGACTGTTTGGAACTTAATCCTCTTGTAAATGTTAGTTAACTGGACCAACAAACAAATCAGACAGGAAATTTCTAATTTGTAGGTCCTAGTAAATTTAACAATCTTCTCCCATATTCATTTGTGTTGACTTGTATATATTTTATTTGGTATTCTGTACAATAATATCCAACTAAAATCTTCTATTTCATGTTGCACTTGAATAATTTTTGCATCTCTTACCTCCTCATTTCAGGTAGAAAGGGTGGCAAGCATGTTGAACTACTTCCTTTTACAACTTGCCGGCCCTCAACGAAAATCTCTCAGTGTAAAAGATCCAGAAAAATATGAGTTTAGACCAAAGCAATTGCTAAAGCAAGTTAGTATCACGTAGGCCTTGGTGCTTTTGCTTTTGTGTCTTAATCTAATCTCATACTTAATGAACTAATAGCATGCATATACAACTCAACTGTTTTCTTATTCTGAATAAAACTCATGCTATGAATGATTCATTGGAAGATTGTCGAGATCTATGTCCATATTGCAAGGGGTGACAAGGAAAACATCTTTCCTGCTGCAATCTCAAAGGATGGGCGCTCTTATAATGAAAAAGTATGTCTCCAGTGGGCTGTTATTGTCTGTGCAAAACTGTGTCATAGAACAACACTTCTATAGTTCTCTGTCTAACAGTAGTTGTGGCCTGATAGCTTTGACTTTGCTGCAGCTATTTGCTTCTGCGGCTAATATTTTGTGGAAAATTGGTGAAGATGGAAGGGTAATTCAGGAGTTTGTTCAGCTTGGGGTCAAAGCCAAAGAAGCAGCTTCTGAAGCAATGGATACTGAGGCCGCCCTTGGCGAAATACCTGATGAATTCCTTGACCCAATTCAGGTATGCATTTTCATTATCTGAGACAGATGCATATAAGCTCATACAAAAACTGAAGTGTGTGTTTTAAACAAGTCTGTTGCAGTTTTGCTTCGATTACTCTGTGAAATAGATTTTCAGGCTGGAAAGCATGTTCTTATTCTAGAACATAGCTTGCATGCGTCCAAGTTATGTGAAAGTTACCTTTTAAATTTTAAACTAAGCTCTAGCAGGCCAGCTCTATGAATTGACATATGATCCTTCAATTTGGAAAAAAGAAAGGTTGAATGTCAACTTTATGCCACCCTCTGTGAGTTATTAATGAGTTTCTGTCTCTAGGATAACTATGGGCAATATAGGGGCTGACAATAAAACCGAAAAGCCCAAATAGTAGGAGAGAAACCTAATTCATCAATTCTACAATTTAAGCTCACACAACCAAGTCAAAACCCTCCAATTAAGAAAAAGTCTGAAAAGGATTGATATAATGAATTTTATCCATCATGGGACAAATTATAAATGAAACAGAAAACTTTTTTTAAGAAATTTTTAAGGTTTCACAATTGTCTACTTGAACTACCACAGAATTCTTCAAATGCAAAATAGTACTGCAATGGCGAGAATATTTATGAAAATCTTGTATTCTTATTGCTAGTTTGTTTTCCCCTTCTCCATTATTAATTTAATTCACCATGTAGCACTGAACCAATTATTGCATGCTTGAGTCAGTCCAATTAGCTAACTCATACAAACAATGAATTCTTGAAGTTTATATAATTTAATTTATATAAATGTTTTATTGTATTATTTGTATAGATGTCTTTGGTTTTTCAGTACTGTGGTTTTTTGGCTGAGTAAGGAAGTAAAACCTTGAATTTCTAGGCTAAAATGAAGCCTCATTTCTAAACTATTTGTAGTGGAAGGATAATTGGAGGTTGGAAACATTCTCGTAAAATTATGAATACTATTCTTTGTTCATGATCGCGAATATCTTATTTACTATACTATTTGAAGATTTTTTTTTGTTGACAAGGAATAAAATAGCCGAGCTGTTTTCCAGCAAGGATGTTAGATTATTAAATATTTATTTGGACATTAAGTAATCGAATCAGTTGGCTAATTGATTCATTTAATGTGGTTGCAATATTTTCTTACTTTGGGAATGTATTGAACTTCTCACCATGGTTGTGTTATTGAACTTGTTGAGTGAGAAAGTTCCCTATATATTTGGAGTAAAATTTAGTAGCAGAAATGGAAATTTGGTTGGTGAAATCTCTCCTTATTTTCTTCCTCAGCTTGCTTGATGGAAGCCCCTAATAGAGTGTTAAGGAGACAAAGAATTGTGTATGACATTAAGTGTATAATAATAGTAATAAATTGTCGAAGTACATATTGGCAATGTTATCAATGGCCCATGAGGACTAGCCTCTTCCTTTAGACAAGTTTCTTGATCTCTCTTGTGAGAGAAAAAATATAAATTCTCTCTCCTACCACATAAAAGAACTTGAAGGGACACTGTTAATTAGGAAATGTTCTTGTATTGTTATCATATCTTTGCATGTCTTTGGTGCTTATTGCCTCCTCTCAACAAAGCCTGCATTGGAGACATTCAATTAGGCTTTTTTTTCCAGCTTCAGAAAATTTTATTAAATAAAGTTGGTCTAAGTTGCTCCTGTTGTGTGTATTCATGTCTTTAGTTCAATATGATTATTCTCAGCAAAGCTGCACTACAAATGTCACTTAGTAGTTGGTTCTACTATTAAGTCATGTAGTACTCAAAGTTGGAAATGCAAATGAACGAATGTGTCTCATATCTCCTTTATTGTTACTTACTGTGAATACTAATAGAATCTCTTGTCATGCAGTACACGTTGATGAAGGATCCCGTCATCTTACCCTCATCAAGGGTAACTATAGATCGAGCAGTCATCCAAAGACACCTGCTTAGCGATAATGTAATTTTTTGGTGGCTGATTTCCTTTTTAAGCCATTATTGTTATCTCTAACATGGTTAACATCTGTCATATTTTATATGCAGACTGATCCATTTAACCGTTCTCCTCTCACTCAAGACATGCTAATACCCAACACCGAGCTTAAGTTAAGAATTGAGGAGTTCATCAGATCCCAAGTGCTGAGGAAGCACAGCCAAGGAAACTCAATCACTGGAGGAGCTGCTGAACAAGCTGATGGTGTAACTTATACAGAAGAGTGATCCCAAAAGTGTCGAAATTGGTTTTGCATGTCCAAGGTAGTCATCAAAGATGGACTGAAGTTTACTGAAGATTTAGATTTTACATAATATAGTGATGATCTTATTATCATGATGGATGGTCTGAAAGCCTGCATTGCTGAACCTTAAGATTCATTTTACAGGGACAGGGAGATAGTTTCAGGACAAAGGAAATAATCTTCTTTCTTGTATTATACTTGATAACTTTATATATTGTATATGATCATTTTGGTGATAATTTGTTCCATCATTTGTCTATTCTAAATGTTTATGTAAATAAAAATCCTTACATGAATCTTACTTGTCTACAAAACATTTTTTGTATCCTCATAATTCAATTCCTACCAGCAATTGAAGGGATGTTTGTTTCTTGCTTGACAATTTTATCAGATACAAAGTTGTCATTGGCGGTTGCTTAGTTAACCTATTATTTGGATAAATTAACCTCCAATTGGATAATCAAATAGAACTAATAGATAAAACATACATAAGATTGGGCCTCGTCCCTAAAGGTGGCATCATATTACTCTTTGGAATCAGATCCAGGTATCTATTCCTCTATCAGAAAAGACATTGAAAAGCCTTGATGATTTTCGTTGACCAACAGATGCATAGACAAGGCCAGGTTGGTTAGTGATAAGTGCTCTGAGTTCACAGTTTTCTGCAGATGACTTTTTAAGTGTTTGTACTACATATATTTGCAGCAGCTAATTGATTTGATCGTTTGAACATTGCATTAGTAGCTTCTTAATTTTAAACGAATGCTAGATGATCAACCCATGTGTGGTGAAGCCACAGTGGAGATGTTATGGCATGTGAGTCAAGGTAAATTATGCAATCATAGAATTAACTGTGCAAAATAGATTGATTTAAGACTTATGTTGGTGAGAAAATAATGGTTTGAGCTAAGAAGTTTGCAAAATATGTGGATAGCCATTTGTGGACTTACGATTTTCCATGACTTGAATTGAGAATAGTAGATTTTGTGAAGGTTTTGTCAATATAATCTCCACACTGAATTGTTGTTCTGATTTGGAATTTTCCTTGTTTACTTGAGTCTGGACCCTACGGTCTTAGAAACTGCAATGCCTTGGCAATAAATATTGTGGCCGATTTTCTGAAACCAATTGAGAAACTTAATTCGATTCAAACTTTCAGAAGGCTCCAAAAGGCTTTGCCAGAGAGCCATTTACTCAATCCCAAACTACTGGTAGTGTACTAATGTTTGCCCTTTACTGGCTCTATTTGTTTTGGCGGGAGTGTGTTTGGTTGAAGGTGAGTGTTGGGAATGAAGTCTTTGAGAGGGAAAGTCAGTGATTTATCCTCAAACTAACATATACCCATATACCCTTAATCTGCAACTATTTATGATCTTTTTTTTTTTTGGTGAGAGACAGAGAGAATAGAAGGGTAGGCCAAGTGGCTATTCATTAGGAACTTAATTCCTTTATTTCATTGATCCGAACTTGGGAAAGTCCTTTTTTTCCAAAGACTTGTGACGTATCTGTAAACATAACTGCTGATGTAATATCTTTTAAATGAGACATGATTTCTTAAACGCCTCGAAGGATAATATGAGAACAAACTTTTTGATGGTAAACCTCCAAAGATCTCATTTACAAAGAATCATCACCATTTAAAACTAGAAACAAGGTCATTAAGAGGAAGATAAAACTTAAATACCTGAACTTGTTTTATCAAGCAATAAAAGGATCAAACTTTGAGCCTCATGAAGTTGTTTCCTTCCAAATTTTTGAACAAATGGGACATCCAACATCCCGTGGTTGTCTCCTCAAGCTAGAGGGAGGAAGCAACTGTTGCCTTCCAGATCTTAGAAGAAATAAAGATCTTTACACTCCTGTGGTCTTCAGGATGAGGTTGTGCATTTCAGGTGGACTTTGATTTGGCTGGATTCATTTCCCATGTTGTTTGTGACTTTCTCTTGAACAAGTTTGCAAGCACTTATTCATTCTCTCAAAGAATTGGTTTAATTTCCCACCTTTTGCTAGAAAGAGAAAAAATCATTTGGTCTTCTCCTTGCCATTTATATGACACTGAAGGCCATCCCCTAATCCTCTTGTTCTGCTCCATTTATAGGCTCAATCCAGTTTGTTGTACACTGTTCCTAGGAAAGTAAAGCTGATCATATTTCTAAATTTATTCACCATACAATTTCATTTCTGAATTGGAAAACAATATGCTGTCACCATGTGTTGCTTGTATTTACTGAATGAATACATGATCTTCTGAACTAGGAGACATGCATGGGTTCAAATCAGTGATCTAGGAAAGTAAATCTGAACATTTCCTTTAGATTTAGTAATCACTTAACTTCCATTTCTAAATTAGGCAGGTATTCCACAGTCACCATATATTGTATGGATCTACACAGATCAAAGATCTAAAGGATGAAAACCTGTTAACCACAACAATACATTAAGATCAAGAGAAATTCTCTACTAGTGAGCTAATCAACCTATTTAGAGCACAGATAGGTAGAAGTTCATTTCCCATATACTCTGCTGCAAACATATTATTCCTCAAAGAACATCAATGTAATCTCATTCTTGACAGCAGAGGCCCAAAAAATTTCTATAGCAACAGCAACAAGAAGCAGAAGTTGCACCATACTCAAAAACTTAGGGGTTCCACTATGTAAAACATTCTTTCATAAACCTGAAACAGAAGACATACTCCCATCGCGGGATAAAGAAAACCAAAGACTAAGCAAATACAACAGCAAATATATCAATAACAAGACAAAGTCCTGAAACACAGACACCATAAACATATACATGACACCAATACTAATTCATACAAGAACCCCAAGGGAAGAACTCAGTGCTTCTTCAAGAACCCCTCAGCCATCTTCATGTAGTCCCCTAAACCACCCCCTGACTGAGCCTCTTCGCCCGAGTGAGCTGAAGTGGAATGGTGCTCCATAGTGGCAGTGGATGAATGGGTGGAGTGAGCTGAATCGTGGACTGTGGAGGCAGTAGAGTGAACCTCACCAGTGGGTGAATTGGAAGAATGGTATTGGTGGAGATAATTCTCAGCTTTCTCCACGTACTTTCCGAAGCTCGTCTCCTCAAGCTTTCCATAATGAGAGGCGGCACCGAGCAAGGCCGCAGCAGAGTCGGACACCTTTGCCTTGTCAATCTTTCAGTCTCATGGCGGAAGGTGGACATGGCAGCTTCACCCACCACCTTGGCACTGGAGAGGAGATCTGAAGAGGAAGGCTGAGGGTGGTGGGATTGAGAGCTGGGCTTGTTACTGTTGTCAGAGTGGAAATCCATTGGCACCTCAAATGAGAAGTGGATGAAGATTTAGGTGGGTGCTATGGATTTAAGAAAAGGGACTTCAGAGGATGAAAGAGAGGAGATAAGGGGAAGGGGAGAGGAGTCAAGGCTGTGGTTGTGATGTCTCTTTTGTAACTGTATGTGGTGTGTAAATGTCCACCACACATTTGTATGGAAGTCATCAACCCAAGTGGATCCCAGAAGCTTCTGATTCAGCGTTGCCTGCGTGTTGGTTACCTGTATCCAAATTATATTAACGCCCTATCTCTATCAGCCATAGTTTCTGACTTGAGTTGGGATGGTGATAAATGACTTTTCTTTGTTCTTTGTTTGTTTGTTTTGAATTGTAACATGGCTGCCAATAGTGAATTTGGGGTGGCCTTCACCAAATGCTTATGTTCACCAGCAGAGGAGAGATTTGATACTAGATCTTTGATTCAAGAACTCAGAGACTTCAGCGCAGGTGCTCGAGTAACAAAAAAAATCCATGCAAAAATTGTTGTGGATGGGAATGGAAATATTGAAAATTTTGGCAGGAGAGTCCATTTGGCTCTCATGGTTTTAAGAAGTGCCATCTTGCTAAAACGAAAAGAAAAGAAAATTAAGTCATGGATTTGTAGACACATTTGTAGGCACTCATGCCTCTTTTGTAGACTCTCAGTTTTCAGTCCCAGTGCTGAACATTATATTTTCTATTGCAGTAAAATCAACAAACACTATTTTGGATGCCAATAAATAAATAAATAATAAATTCTTATCGCAACCTAATATCATAATTTTCAGAATTCACTAATCCAGTTCGATGACTGAGTATCGACACTTCATGCTGGAGCAGCTCATATGCTGAAAAAGAAGCAAAAACTAAGATTGTAAGATGTGAAACACAGCATATAGGTAGTGTAGGAGGAGCAAAGGTACACAAAAGATAAACCCATTGAATTGATCAAACAAATATGTACATAGACACATGTACATGTTTACATACATAATATTGTGGAGAATAATAAAGGAAGTTACAAGATCATAATAAAAGGACCATCTAATTTTCACCCAAAAATTCAGAAGAGAACTTATATGAACCTGTTCTCTTTCTCCCCACAGGATGGACAGAAAACACTCTAAACTGGATCCAAACTAAAATTAGAAAATCAAGGAAAAATAATATCAACTAGTTAATGAGCTAATCCAACCTACTCATGGCACAAAAATCTTTCCTTGAAAGTTTACCAGCCTTAAGACAGAGGATCTAGCATCTTCTCATAAACATAACATACAAAGCAGTGAACTCTTGTTCTTGATAATAATGGCACGAGATTCATAGCAACAACAAGGAAAAGAACCGAACTGCACCATCCAATACTCGAAAAACATTTTCCTTTAGGGTTCCACCATCCAAATCATTATTCCATTCAATCAAATGTTAAACCATGACAAGTGCAAATAAGATATCAGCAACTTAGAATTCTTTTATCTGAGCTACTCCAACAAACAATAGAGTCCAAAAAGACATGAACACCAATATTAACTTGTACAAGCATCCGAAGAAGGATTCAGTGCTTCTTCAAGAACCCCTGAGCCAACTTCAAGTAGTCCCCAAAATCGCTCTCTGAGTGAGCCTCACCACTCGAATGAGCCGAAGATGAATGGTGAGCGGCGGCGGTGGTGGTAGATGGGTGGGAGGAATGGTATTGGTGGAGATAATTCTCAGCTTTCTCAACATACTTTCCGAACTTCTTCTCCTCAAACTTTCCATAATGCGAGGCGGCGCCGAGCAAGTCAGCAGCAGCATCAGCCACCTTGGCCTTATCGATCCTTTCGGTGTCGTGGTGGAGGGTGGACTTGGCAGCCTCCGCCATCACCTTGGCACTGGAGAGGAGATCTTTAGGGGAAGGCTGGGGCTTGTGGGAGTGAGAGCTGGGCTTGTTGCTGTGGCCAGAGTGGGAATCCATTGTCACCTAGAATGGAAGAGGGTGAAGTTCTTCAGGCTGAAGAAAGTTGGCTGAGGATCGGTGGGAGTTTTGTAGTTGGAAATGGGAAGAACAATATGTGGTCGGTGAGATTTGATATTAAGAAGAAAGTAATAAGGCTTTGATGAGAATTGGGAGCTTAGGATTGATAGCTAAAGAGAGTTCTAAGGATTTGGATTCAAAGGAAGTATTATGGGGAGAGGAATTTAATGGAATTGAGGAGAATCCAAGGGGAGGAGTTATGTTTTTAGACCAAAACAGGGAAGAAGAGAGGGGAGATATCCTTGTAGTAGTTGGGTTGGTGATCTCTTTTATAATTTTATGAAGAATATAAATATACAACTATTTTTCCACACCTTCGTGTGGAAGTCATCAACTAAGTCGATCCAAGAAGCTTCCTTGTCAGCGTCGCCAGCGCGTTGGTTGGAGCATGAAATCCCAAGGAAAAATCTGCTTGCTGGATATGCCTGATAAGATAATGTTGACGCGTACTAGTAAATATAAAATATGCAGTGTTGACAGCTTCTATTGTTATACCTAATAGGAGATATTTATGTGACTCCTCTCTAACTAAAACTGTTGGATTATTTAAAAAAAAAAAAAGGAAAGAAAATTTGGATGCATATGGAGGAGGATTTCATTCTTTAATTCCCCTCAATCAATTTACTTCTCTTTTTAGGAACACAGTTCTAGGCACCACCAGATCATTAAAAAAATGAAATTGATACAACAGGGATTAGGGAGCAAAATGCCCAAAGAAAAGAAGAAGAGGAAAGAGGAAGAGGGAAGGGCATGCATGAATGGCTTGGTCAAATGAAGCCTCCCCTCCTTATAGGCAATACTGGGGGCAATGAATGGCTAGGATTATATACAAGTGCACAAATCCAATGGTTAGGAGTCTCTAGATCACCCAGTCTAGTATCAAATGGGTATTTTAACTGACGGATCCCTTCATTGGATTGTTGAAAGCCGTGCTTATAATATTGGGTCAATAGCAACCTATGTCATCTCTTTGGTCAGAGAAGATGAGTCATAGTTTACTTCCGTTTTCATCAACTCTTGATCTCTTTAGCACATGCATCAGGCCACTATTTTTGAACATAAAGGTTTCTTGGCCACTCATTTGGAACATAAAAGGCCTCTTTGGTCTGCTTATCCTGTCCTTGAGAAATATAAGCTAGATACTTGGAAGTCAGATTATGACAGAGGTGTTTCACAAAGAGAACGTTCTATTAATTTTCAGTTTTGTTGAATTCTTGCATGTGGATTTAGCTGATTTCTTCGACATCTATGATGCAAGATCATAATTGGAGAGGAAGGGGAGATGGGGCTCTGTGACTCCGAGTGTAGAACTACGGAAAAGATCTTCCAAATAGAAGTATGTTCTTGTTTTTTTTTTTTTTTTTGAGACTTAGGAGGGGCAGAAAAATAAAGTAGAAGTACCGCATGACATTGTGATGTTCCATACTAGTTTCACCCCATGGTTGCTATATATACAGCCAGTATTGCTCATGAAACCATGGCTTCGAATGAATTGCAACTAACCTACATGGCTTGATGCATGCTTTTCGGCAGAAGATTTTTACTGGATGAACTAGCATACATATACTGTATAGTCAGGCATCAACACATTCTAGATAGACTTTATTCTCATTTTTGTGGTTTACATTGAAATCATATAAATCAAATACCATTTTGATATCATTGAAGTTGAAACACATTCTTAACCAAACCAACAAAAAAAAGGAATGAATTCTGATGGTTTCACCAATAATCCCTACAAGAACACAGACCTGCACTAAAATGATGAAACGATTCCGATCTCTTACAACAATTTCCTCCGATAGATCTTCGAAGCAAACTTAAAAAATGAATGACAGTCCTTACATACTCTCAAGTTCTTCACTATCCTTATACTTGATCCTTGCTGTGTCTTGAGGAGCCCAAAGGCAAGTGCCAACTTCTCACTATGATGCATCAGAGAGCTCTCTTTCTCCTCTTCCTCCAAATCATAAGAAACCATCTCAGTGTCTGCAGCATAACCAGCTGTCCTCAATTCCCTCTTCATATTTTCCAGCATTGTATAAATCTCATTCAAGCCATCCTTCTCAAACTGAGTTGTGACAACAAACTCGTAGACCACATTATCAATTTCAATTGAACTACAGCCAGGGACCTTTCGAATCCCCCTTTGGCTCATCACCTCCCTCACTTTCCCAACCTCACTCCACCTCCGATCTCGGGCTAATACATTAGATAGCAAAACATAATTCTCCCCACTGCCAGGCTCCAATTCAAGAAGTTTTTCTATTGCAAGCTCACCCAACTTGGTGTTCCCATGGATCCTGCAACCGCCTAGCAACGCCTCCAAATAACAGCATCAGCCTCAATTGGCATGGTCTTAACCAGCTCATAAGCTTCTTCCAGGAAGCCTGCTCGGCTGAGGAGATCCACCATACAACCATAATGCTCAATCCTTGGTCGCACCCCAAACTCCCTTTCCATATCGGCAAAAAGCTTTCTCCCTTCTTCGACACATCCCTGGTGGCAACAAGCACCTAAAAGAGCTAAAAAGGTCACACCATCAGGCTTGATATTCTCTTTAACCATCATATCGAAAGCCTCCATGGCAACTTCACCTCTCCCATTCATTGCAAACCCCGATATCAAGGAATTCCACGAGAAGACATTCTTCACTCTCATCGCCCTGAAAACCTTCAAAGCCTCATCCACCACCCCACACTTCATGTACATGTCGATCAGAGCAGTGCCAACAAACACATTAAGCCTCAATCCATGATTTCTTATATAATTATGAATCCACAACCCTTGATTCAAAGCTCCCAAATGGGCGCAAGCCGAGAGGGCACAGACCATAGTGACTTCACTTAGTTCGACGCCCGAAGCGAGCATTTCAGAGAACAACTCATGGGCTTCTCTGAATCTCCTATTATGAACATAGCCGGTTATCATTGCATTCCAAGAAACAGAGTTTCTGTTGGGCATTTCGTCAAATAGCTTCCTCGCTCCATCCACACGAGTAAAAGTGCAGTACACGTTAACTAGAGCGGTGTTTGTATAGACGTCGGAGCCGAAGCCCAACTTAACGATGCATGCATGGATTGGAATTCCGAGGCACGGGAGATTTAATTGCGCCAGGGACTTGAGAAGAGGCGGAAGGTGAAGAGGTCAGGGGAGATGGCAAATTTGTTCATGTGGGTGTAGGCTAAGACCGAGTGTAGATAGCGGTTTGAGTTGGTGTAGGATTTGATCAAACCGTTGCAAAGGTCAGTGTTGATAAGGTGGTGGAATTGGGTGAAGAGAAGGGTGAGAGAGTGAGAGTGAGAGGAAGAGAGGGAGAGGTCTATGAGTTTTGGAATGAGAGAGGGTTAGGGGATGTTGGTGGTGATCATGTGGGAGAAGACTTGTTCTAAATGGTGGAGATCTTGGGGGATTTGATTGAAGAGGGTTCTTTTGGACTTGTGATCTGAGGTGGGATTTGTGGTGGGGAGAGGGTGATGAGGTGGAGATTTGGAGGAGGTGGATCCATTTTGGGAGAAGGGTTGAGTTTCTGTGGTAAAGGAGTGGTGGTGTGAGTGGCCTTGGCATAATCTTTTCTGGTGCTACACAGGTTATAATTTTAATAAAGGGTAGTAATCAAATGTTACCCAAGAGTTTTATTTAAGCATCGGGGTTATATTTTCATGCCAAGGAAGGTGATCCTTCCTTCACCTTCCTCCGTGCAAATCCATCGTTAGATCATGTAATGATCGCTTCAAGATATATGAAGATGGAGGAATGAGAACATTCGGAATGCTTTGAGATCTATGCAAGATGCAATTCAATAGTTATTATTAGAAAAAAAAAAAGAAAAAGTAGAGCATTATAAAGTTTATTATCTTGTGTTCCTTTGCATGGCACCATGTTTTGATTGTGTTTTGTTTTATGTTCCTACAGTTCATAACGTGGAAGAAATGCTTTAATGGCAATTTGAAAACCTAACATTAAGCACTCATTATTCGCTAACCGCGAAAATGACAGCACATGTGAATGTTGTCATATGTCAACATGGTGACATCCTAATGAGCTTAACAGCGGAAAGACTTCTGCATAAGAAGAGGATGTACCTTGAAGGGATGGTCATCTTTTTGCTGTATCTTATGCTTTGGATGGTGGAGGGAGAGAGAGAGAGAGAGATGGGGAGTGGGAGAGTATTCCATCTCCTGCTTAGAAACCATCTACCAATTTATCATTCACCATCACAAGCACAAATAACAGAGAGTGTAGATCCCAAAGGAGTGCAACCTGAGAACACAGGAGCAAGTGCCAAGGCCTGTTTGCCACTGCATCTGTGTTCTCAGGTCACCCCTTTGGGTCACCTTGTTCTCTCATTGCAGAATTACTCTTTCTCATTGACCACTAACATGCTGTTTTTTTCTTTTTCTCTTTTTTTTTGGTGGATCTTGGCAGGGCTCCTCCTTGTGTCTTGCACTTCTCTAAGTTATACATAGGCTATCTTCAACCACAGAAATTTTTCAGAGAAATCAACTAAGCTCTTATTCTCCTTTTGCTGGTCTGTTGCAGGACAGCAGGGTTGGTTATCAATTTGAATGCTTCTTTGGCAAGCAATTTTGCAACAATTATGATTTCTTTGATCGCCACTGGTGTTTGTTCGCACTTCAGCTTGCAAATGTGTGCCGGTTGCCATCAAACAGCAGGTGAGCTCGCATCAGATGCTTGGGTTTCTTGTGGTTCTTCAATTTTTTTCTCCTTTTTCCCGGGCTTCTTTCGACTGGACTATGTTAGGGATGTTACTTCCTTCAGAAGTTGATTATTACTTAGTTTTTTTTTTTTTTTTTTTTGATGGGACGGAAGAATCATAACCCTCGGATATGGATACATCCAACAAAATCGGAAAATAACATGTCCCGCAGGGCTATCGGAACAGATACAAAATCAGTCCGCAAAAACTCCCCTCAATATGCTGTTCAAACATTGCAGTGAATTTGAAAAAGCTTGCACCAGATCATATGAATACGTGCCATCATCAAAGAGTCATCAGCTTGTCAGCTTATTTATCACCAGAGAATTATTTTAAAACTGCTAAAAAATAGTAAGAGTTGCATATTTCTAGGCTTGTAAACGATTGTTCTTTGAAATGGGCATCCCTGGGCTCGATACCAGGATCGACCTTCTGTCTGAAATATATATCTTCTATAATGCCTTTTGATGGGATCTCATGATTCAGAAACTACAAAGAGTTAACTATATAATTTCATCCTTTTATTTGAGTATAATGTATAGTCGAAGCAATTTCAGGTAAGAGGTACCCATGGAATATAATATTCAAGGAATAGGCAAATACCTGATGAATGAACAACTATATCGATAGGTTGGAACATGGACAGTTGGACTGATGGTGCGACTAATCCAAGTTAACTCCAATGCATCTGTTGTTAAATTGGGAACTGGATGTATTTTCTAGGAAATTGTTCAGACTCTACAGTATGTAGATTGCTTATTTATTGTCATTAACAAATCGATAATGCAAAGCAAAGCGGAAGCTGTTTGAGGAAGCCAGATGCCTGATGTCTTGCATGTTTCAATTATCCTCCATGTAGAAACTGCACCAAGTTTGCAATATCGATATGACATCATAATTTAGGCACTGATAAATAATTACAAATAATTGTAAGGACTTTTTAATAAGTTTTACCCGACACAATGCGCAAAATGTCTGGAGTCCATGTTATATTAGAGTGAAGTCAGGAAGCCTATTAAATTCTTTCCTCACCATACTCCTTGTCTGCAGATATAGAAATTGCTGAGAGATCGATGAATGAATGATTATACATCCACTGAGAAACCAATGATTCTTTTTTTTCTCAGCATTTTCCTTTAAGGCTGCAACCAATTTGCAGGATCCGTATGAGACATAAGACATGGTAATTCGTAAATAACTTGAGGACTCTTCAAAACCTACTTAGTTTCTCCTCAACATACTTCTTGTAGAGACTGCCACTTGTTTATAGTCTCCTTATGGAGCTTGTGAATTAGGGGCTTTCAAGTACTTAAAAGTTTGTTAGGAATCCTAAATAAGCTTTCAGGGCTTCTCCCCCTCTTTCCCATCCCCTCTTCTTCCATCTGCCATCTTCTTCTTCAAGAATTGCATTGATACCCTGGCAACCAAGAAAGTTTCTCTCCCACTCCAATATTGCCGATGCCAAGCCTGTAAAACCCTTGATCGTTTTAGCATTTCATGGACCTTGATTGGAAGTTGGAATTTTCTCTTGGCCAGTTAACAAGAAAGTTCATTGCTGTGAACGGTCAGAAGAATTAAGAGCAAGTTAAAAAGGCAACAGTTGGGAAATGGAGAGAATGATCATGATCATTATCAGGGTGGAGCAGCAATTTAGTGTTTTCATATGCTATCGAAGGACCTGACTTTCAGATATTACAAAATTTAGAAGTTAGATCTGAGCGAATCATAGTGAAGACAAGGTTCCTACAATAAAAAGAGGGCAACTTTGATCAATATGTTGCATCAGTCCTTCCACGCATCTGCTGGCATGGATCATCAGCACATTATTGAAAACCTCCTGCTTAATGGAACAGCTCAGACCATGCTTCTTTTGCTTGATAGACACAAGGCACTAATTGCAACTCTGAAGACTGGTGACACTCAAAAAGTATATCCAACATACAACATAACTGGTACAAGACTGTAGGAATTTCAAATAAGAAATGCCATGTAATTCATACAATAAAAGAAGATTTCAAGCTATTGATAATATCTCCATTCATCAGTAATTGGCTATATAATCTAGTCTACAAAAGCAGCTGTCTGGTCCCATTTGCCTGCAGACGGTGCATCAACATGTAAATCTGAATCTTCTTCATCCACCTTTGAAATCCTAAACAAAAGCGTACATGGACAAAATGAGAATTGCGACCAAAAGAATCATATTAGTGAAATCATCAGTGCTGGTGTAATAAGAACAAACATATTTGTCAGAAGTCAAAACAGTTATTCTCCCACCAATGCATGCATTGTAGGCTCTACTGCCTGATGCCATAGAATCCAGATCATGCACATAACTAGCACCTAATTTCTCTTTATTACTGAATGATCTCTAAATATTAGGAAAAAAAAAAAAGGTGAAAAAAATTGATGTCATCTTTTCCTCAACTAAGATAAAGAGGGTTTTACCAATCTTCAGGCCATTGTTTTATCTATGTACTTATTTATTGGTAAATAATATGAATACTTGCTTCATTGAATTTAGTACGCAGGATAGGTAAAGCAACTAGACCGTTTTACTACACATGCATTTGTCAATCTATTCCACTGAAGAGAATATGAATTTCACTGGGTGTTCTCATCTACGTCAGTCAGCATTTCTAGAAGTCTCCTCTGCTCAAATAACTAAATCAGTAATTAATCAAGGCCAAATATGCCATCCTGAAGCTACTACAGCCAAGAGTTCTTGCTTTCATTTCTCAAATTGTTTTTCACATTGAGGATTTAAAGTGTCAAAACAGAATAAATATGTTGCAATGATTCGTGTGAAAGGCAGCTTAACAAACATATCAATGAAAACACAACATTTTTGCACAGAAAATATACCTCGATAGTGTTCCATCATTAAAGATAAGAATCTTTGCGTCTTATTTCTTGTCTTTTTCAAGCTTTACTCGTGAGCTTGTCCACCTTCCGTTTGCATATTCATGAACAATGCTAATGGTACTCTCTCTATGACGCAAGAAAATTCTGCAAGAAGGATCTGACTTTCTTCAGGTGTTAAATCGCCATGCTGACCCTGTAGATAAAAATATAGATTCAGGATGAAAATTTTATTGAGAATTCATGATCAAATAAAAAGTTTTGAGTGATAGTAATCAAGATGCAAATCTGGTTTATATTTTCTGACAGGAGCCTTTTAGCTTATTCCTCAAACTCTCAGAAGAGTAACTTATTCTGTTCACACATAACTGCTACCGGTCTTTGGTGATACATCATTTAGGTGCTTCAGAAAGTAGAAAATTATATGTGGGCATCAATGATGATTTACGCAAATAAATTGGGCATAAACATAGAAAAAGCATCTTTATTTTCAAGCTAAAAAATAAAAATGAACATATGATCATCATTTGGCTCTGAAGCGGATATATCCTCCAACAGCGAATACAGGCACTACCTAAAAGAATGTACTGTTATGTTCTTTATCACTGTTTTCCTGCAGGCTTAATTAGACCTGCTTGTGAATTGATTAAAAAAGAGGGAAGGTTCAAGTTTGAGAATTGGATTACTTATCCAATATGGTAGCCTCTGACTTCACAGATGGTTTTCTGGTTTCATGCAAGGCCCCTTATTGACAGACATTGCCCAAGACATAGACACCAATTAAGAGCATCACACATCAACTTTGATAGCCATTCGAAAGAATAAACTTCGACAGATCTCACAGCAACTTATAAACCCAATCACACAGATTGAACAGATTGTAAGTTAAAGCTAGATAATTCATTTAACAGGCAGCAGGAAGCTATTATAATATGTTGAAAGGGTAGAGGGGCTGAAAAATGTCAAATAATTGACAGTCTTTTAAACAAACAAATGAATCCTTCCTTCACTTTAAGGGCATCTGTTGTTTGGATTCTCAATTTGATTACTTGTGACATACAGTACATAGCATCCAAGCTGCGAGACATCAATATCATATGGAACTTTCATAAGGTTATTAAAACAAAATGGCAGCTTATTCTTTTGCATAGCTTCAATTGAGGGACAGGTATATTAACATTCATACCAGGCGAGAAACCCTGTCACATACAGCATGGTGCATGAGAATGCCTGCAGCAACAGAAACATTGAAAGAATCCACCATGCCTTTCATTGGAATGCTACAGTGCAAGTCAGACAGTTGCAGGGCATCATCACTTATACCCCTGCAATCAGTATGTGAACAATCTGATAACAATACAAATCATTTCAGAAAAAGGCAAAAATAAGTCACATAGAAAAGATAGCCCTAACTTATATAAATGTCGAAGCAGCATATGAAAAGGTGGTTCTGAATCTTATGTTGAAAAACAAAAAAAAGGAGTTAAAAGCTTATGTCATGACTCAGAACAGTCTGTTTGGCATCTAGCAGAACAGGAATCATGAAAGTTGAACCGAACAGCAAGACAATGACGGCTATAACCGACACTGGTAATTGCAACAATGTTTAAAGAGACATAACAGCTTAATTTAGGTTCAAGTGCAGATCATGTTAATTGACAATAAGGGCTTATTCTTTTGTGGGTAAATATCATGGAAAATTGATCAATTTTTTTATTGACCAACTTATCCATGTTCGCATGCTTTTCAAGATAGATAAGTTACTTTCCCATGGATAGCATTTACTCATCAAATGGAGAAAAATCTCACCCACTTAGGGGGTAGTTAAATCATTTTCTCATCAACTAGAAAATAATCTTTTAATTCATTCCTAATATACCTTTAATCTTATAATAATAATATAATAATATAATATAATATACTATATTATATTTTAATATATTATATAACATAATATAGAATATTATATTATAATAATTATTATAATATAATACTATAATAATATAATAATATAACAATATATTATATTATATTATGTTATTATATATAAAATATTTATATAATACTATAATAATAATATAATAATATAATATATAT
>KE505403.1:130886-152567 GCA_000441515.1 Elaeis oleifera
GCGCCAAACGCCGCCCCCCCCCCCACGTTGGAACCCCTCCGTCCTCCCTCGGCCGCTGCGCCCGCACCCACGCCCGTAACGGACCGAAATGGGCCGTGCCTGGCACGGCCTCTTTGCATTTTTTTTTTAAAAAAAGTCTGCGGGCCAATGGGCCAAGCACGGCCACCACTCATTGGGCCTAGGGCCGTGCCGGGCTGGGACCTGATGCTAATCGTGCCGTGCCTGGCATGGTCCGTTTAGTAACGGGCCATGTCAAGCACTGCCGTTTAACCTTAGGCCCGGTGGGCCTAGGCCGTGCCGTGTCGTGCTACGCACAGTCCAGTGCCCTTCACTACTAATGGATCAAGTTCGGCCTTGGTTTTAGCATCACCATAGTAACCACCTACACATCTGATGATTTGCTTCAGCAGATGGATCCCTACAAAATCCTGGGAGACACACACCCAAATCTTGATGTCAAAGTGGGCCTTGATCTGTTCAGTACTGAAAATCTTTTGTGCAAGACTAGTCTTACCAATTCCTCCCATCCCTACAATTGCATAAACAAGGTTCCTCCCCTGTTTCCATCCATTAAAAGCTGAACCAGATTGCTAGCGTCCTCATCAATTCTAGAATATATGATTCTAAATATTCTGAAGATGTTTCTCGACAAATTCTACGTGATGTTTGAGAATTTCTTTGCTCACCAGTTATAGATACTAGTTGCAATTCCTGTCTCTCTTTGGAGATATTCTCTAGTTTGATGTTTAAATCCTTAATTTCTTTCCAATTTCATGATGAAACGCAACTCTACTAAAGCAAGGGAACAAGAAAGAGTAGCATCTTACTGGTGTATTCAACTTCGATGGTTGCAGCTGCTTGGATGATTGAACCTTCCAACCCTCAATTCTGCACTCATCAATGATGTCACCGGCATCGTACATCACTTCTCTGAGCCCAGTCTGCCAGTGGCTGATGGCTTTGTCCCGAAGCTTCTTGTTCTCGGCATCATCAAGGACATCTCTGATCTTTCTAACTTCCCTCAAGCTTTTTCAGCTTGTCTGTTACCCCAAGTGACATGGTTGCCTCTTCCCTTGATTAAAGCGGTTAATTTTGGACAAACACATTGACGAAGGCAGTTGCGATCATTGCCATTTTTTCAGAGATGTGGATTCTCCAAAGGCTACAGATGGTGTGTATTAGAGCTGTTTTCCTCTGTGATACAGCAAAGACATCTTCCTTAGGCATATATGATAGGATGACCATTTCCATCTCTTTGCTCTGCTCTTGTAATAATTATTTAATAACTTTTTCAAGAAGAAAAAGTCATTTGAATGTAAGATTACAAGAACTAAGCAATTTCCTAGTTTCTTTATATCCACTTGCCTGCTTGTTATTTTATTTTATTCCTCATAGGACAAGTGTTTTTATAAGGTTATTTATTTAATAATTTATATCCACTTGTTTGTTAATATTAATGACCTTGCATGTTTCTGTATAGTATATCCAGGGTTGGAAGAGATTATATAAGAGTCAATGGAATAGAAGTTACACATCTACCCAATGGAAAGCTAACGTTATTAAAATACTATTATCCTGACAAGTAACAATCTTTGGAGTTTGGCCTACATTTAGTTGAATGGCTTGTTGCAAGTAGATGTCTCTTCTTCCTCGTGACCAGGTCTTATACTGCCTGGTATACTATAGACCTCACATGATATCCATGCTCATTTCTAACTTAGTACCTTTGGCCTCTATTTATTGGATGGTGACTCAACTCGACCTGCCATATATAAAATTCAAATGTTGGAACAAAGTTGTGCAGGCAGTTGTTTCTGAGTCAGCATGTTACTCAAATACAGGTCTTCTGTTGGTTATCAATCCAATAAATCAATAGAAAGTTCTAGATTCATGGTTCCTATATTTTTTGTGGTGTTTCAATATTGAAGCATTAATTATTTGGTATGCTAAGAAATGATTGCTGATGCATCTATAGTTCATTGATGTTCCAGCAAGTTAATCTGTTATATATACTCTTTCTGAATAGTATGGAATTTTCTATTGATCACTATGCTACATGATTTTCGGACAAAAGTTGCATTGTTGAATATATTTACAGCAGTGAGAAACAGCATTTTTGCACATGTTTCCTTCTTTAATTAGAAGTCTGGTTCCTTCAAATTATTTTTATTGAAAGCAATCTTCTATCTACTAATATAATATATGCTATGTACCGATATATCTACCCATAATTTCATACAACAGGAGAGTCCTGTCTTAAAACAAAATGAGAAGTAGGCTATCTGTCACCATCTTCAAGTCTGGTAAGTTTCTACCATGACTGACAACAAACTAAAGCAAGACATGGAGATGAGAGGATGGATGCAGGAGCTCTTTCAAAACTGATAAATGATGTACACAGTGTGGCATCTCTAATTAACAAGATTCTTGCAATCGCTAAGCCCTTTTCCAACGAATGAATGTATGATTGAATGAATAAAGTTGACTTAGAAAGGTTGAATTTGTCAAAATTGAATCTGTTTTCAGAATGGGTAGCGGGATTAAAAGGAAATCTTGGGCTAGAGATTGGTCTTACTGTAAAAAGAGGATGGCTAACTCCTTTGCCCTGCTTCGGTGGTGGCTTTTGGAGTATGGGCAATCTTGAGTTAATCTGGGTTTACATCCCGTGTCACTCTTGCAGGTTTAAAGCCTAATCATATAAAAAAAATTGTATAGTGTAGTAGGGTGGAATAAAAGCCGAAAGGCTATGCTAAATTTAGCAGCAAGGAGTCATCGACGAAGATATAACCTTCTGCTTCTGTCGGAGTCGCTGATCAATGGATCAACGATTAACCATGCTGCTGCTTTTGCCGCTGCAATGAGCTTGTGGCGGTGACAATTTTTATGTAATTGAGGGAGAAGAGGCTTCTAATCCCTCAGTGATATCACCTCTTTACATTTGTAATTTTCTTGATCTTTGAAGCATCAACAACCTTCCAAGAGAAGGGACGTGATGTTTTAACACACTGCTAATTCCAGCTCTAAAAGAGTGGTGATATTCTTCAGCAGGTTGAGCAAAGCTAAAATCCAGATCACCACCACCTTACATTTACTTCTTCCAAGTAATGAGGGTGGAAGGGAATCCGAGGTCATCATATTTTTGATAGCTTTGTTCATTTATGTACAAGGAGATTTCTAAGGAAGTAAACTGGAGAAGGGCTTGAATGATTATTGCACATATGCGCTATGCGCTACGGTGCTACAGAAGGATGGCAACTCACATGACATATTGTTATTATGGAGAAGATTAAAGCAATAAAATATACAAGTACTGCACTGTTGTTGCAAATTTAGATATTTTCTGCAAGTGGGTAAAGAATGGCGTCAAATGATGATGACGAATACATGTATATGTCCCCACAACTAGCTCAGTCTGTAAACCAGACATGGGAAATGCTCACCTCCCCACATGATTTTTCCTTGGTTTCCTCATCGAAGGAAAAATAACGATGAAGCAGGAAGATAACCAAACATGAACACATCTATCAAAGTTATTATTGACATGAAAGGGCATCACCCTCAACATTATGTGACTGGATACTTGATCTATCAGAGATGAAGTGGCATTCCATGATATGATGAAAAAACTGCATCAGGCCGCTAAACATATTACAAGCTGAAGCCCATCCTTATTGCCAAAAACATGCTAACATCATCTGGAAAGAAGACTGACAATTGGGTCGATCAGATATTTGAACTACCTGTTAAGCAACTAGAAACACATCAACCTCCCCTGCTCAACCTGCGATCTTCCATTTCATTCAACTCCAGCAGACAAATTGCATTTAAATATTTAGTGCAGTTTTGAAGAAACTTGTGATTGGCCCACATCAATGTAAAACATGTAACATGTTCAGGAAAGTGGACTGTTATTGAGCTCTGTCAGACTGAATTTCAGGTGATGCCTCCGTTGCCTGCAATTTAGAAATTCCCAACATTTTCTGGAAAGCAGAGCAATATTTGCCTCATTCTACTAGATTTTTGGTTTACCTATAACATGACCTGTATATCATTATCAGCAGCCAGCCAAAACCATGATGTTTCAAAGCATTCATTTAGCTGCATTGAAGGAACTTCAAATATTTGTTGCAATTTTCAAGAGAACGCACAGTTGCCTACATTGATTAGTGCAAGGCAAATTTAGCTGTAGCCTTCTGTAAAGCTAAGACTCATGTCTTCACAATTTGTCCTTATTTGCATTTGTTAAGGGTATTTTACAATTGTTTCAAATTAACTACAACAACAATATATACAACAAGAAAGAAAATGGGAAAAATGGAAATGACATTAGAGCTACTTGTGTAGCTGAGGTGAAGATGACTGCTCTGGTGAAGATCGTGGAGAACCCCCAAGTATGTGCCATGACTTTGTTCATATAATAATCCACTTTCTGAATTTCCATCATTTGGCCGGGGTACTTCATTGGTACCAGATAGATGCATTGGCCCCAAGGATCCAAACTCGAGTGGTTCAGTTGGTGAATCATACCCAACACTGTGATCATGTGAATACACCATGAAAAGAGGAGGAATTGCAGGCCTGGCTGGATTGACACCTTCTGAACCTGCAACAGGCGGTGGATGCAGGGCATATGCCATATTTGTTGAGCTATGTGCCGATTTTGTAGACATAAAGGAATTGTTCGGGACTAAATAGGATGCAACCGGCTCATGCCTTTGTGACTCCCATTGTCTGTCAGCATGATGCTTGGATGCAGCCAGTTGGTCATGCCATGAAGTTGGCCTCTCAGCTTGGCTGCGTACATGGCTTCGGCCAGCAGCTCGTGTTTTGAGTTGATCCAGCTTCCTTCTCTGTCACCGTGGTCACTCCGGTCATAGCCATAATTCCCTCTGTGGTTTCTACTACTTGGTTGTCGATCTCTGAATGACATCTTCTGTGCCAAAAGAAGGGCCAAGAGAATCAGCTCCATGTCTTAGCCAATGCCCAACATTACCCGAATTTTAAACATTCTGTTAACTTCTAAATGAAGTTTGCACAGTCAAAAAGCATTGCAGACATCAATATTCAAATGGATGGAACAAGTAGTGGTAAAAATGTCTCAAACAAAAAATATCTAAACAATATCACGAAACATGTATGGAACACAAGGTAACACAGTAGAACACAGCAACCAATGAAAATTGTTCATCAATGCTTTCTCAGCTGTTCCTTGTACTCTCTCAGCCACCCTCCAGCAACTTATTCTTTTAATTTGTCTTATGCATTTTAATAGTGTTTCCTGTATTCTTCCCAGCGTGCGGAAGCCAGACTGCACCCACATCGCAACTATACATCCTCTGGAATGCCTAGTGCCATCAAAGAACCTAGCTGCATGGGAGGACATCTTCCAGCAAAAATTCTTCTAATTTTACTTATTAGAGTTAAAGCCTTGTTGCTTGCAACCAAGGTTTTACATCCCAGCGGGACAAGGGGCGTTCCGGCCGTCCCATCCTATTTCTGTGAGAAAACAGGATTAGGATTAGCTGAAGACTCTAAAACCCATCTACGCAGGGAGAGAAGAAGAAAGAAGGAAAGGAAGGAAGAAAAAATGAAGAAAGGAAAATAAAGAAGAAGAAGAAAAATAGAAAAAAAGAAAGGAAGGGAAAAGAAAAGAAAGAAAAAAGAAAGAAAAGACAGAGAAAGAAAGAATGAAAAAAGAAAGGGAGAAATATGGAAGATATCCACCAGGACTACTGTCGGGATGAGACAGTGGGGTGTCCCATTCTAGGAAAAAATGGGGACATCTTTGTCCCACGGAATTTAAAACCTTGCTAACAACCACTATCATATTTCTGTTGTTGATCAAATGAAAACCATATTATTATGGAAAATATTTAGTAAACCAGGTCCGGTCTCTCATCTGCAATAGTTCCATGTTCCAACATGACCTCATCTTCTAATTGGCACAGACAAAAAAAATGACAAGAAAGCAGTAACATAGACCTTCCCAGCTGCTTCTGCAATGGTTTCACTATATTATCCATTCTCTAATTGTATTTGTCGTGTTCTTTGAAAAAAACCTATCACCAATATTTGTAAAGAGAAATATTCCTCTGGTTCCTAAATGCAACATGCTCCCTCACTGAAGTATAGAATTTCAATATGCCTGCTTCCATGATAGCCTAAAGTGGAGGCAAGGGGGAAAGCAGATTCAGGTGAGAACAAGTATTTCTACTAAAAAATGTAGGAATAATACTGGAAAAGCATCAGATAGTCATTTACTTACCTGGACGCAATGCATCAAAATTAATTATAAAACAGTTCAGCATATGACCAAATATGAGATACAAATTAATATAAAAAAAATTTACACAGAGGCATAGGCTTCATATAAAAATTATCAATGATATGGTGATATTTAAGAAAGCCCAGAAACACTAGGCATGAGCAAAGTTTTGGAGCTGTGACATGTTACGAAGAAGATCTCAGCAATAGGAGTTTGTCGCTGCCACATTTCCCTAGAAAGTTGCAACATTCCCAACAGCATAACTCAGATATATTCAATGCTGAAACTAGAGAAACAAAATGCACGAGCTTGTCTGAATTCCCAGATTAATGTTCTTCACAACATATGCCAAGTATCTTTCGAATAGCAACTATAAAAACGGCAAGACATACAAAGTTTTTGTGTTTAAGAGGATAACATGGATTAGTTCTTTGCTTCCATACGGGAAAGGTTTGACAAACATGGCCATTGCATGAAAACAGTATTTTAGGGACCATTACGAATGAAAATATTAAGGCTATATGGTCAATCTGGTTGGCTTGTTAAATATTAACAGCAACCAATGGTAGGAAGCAAAAGGAATGTCACTGTAGCCGCTTATTTCAGATATACAATTATTAGGAATAACCAATGACAAGAACAAACCAAGGAAAATCTGATGTGCAATCAAACAGCGCCCTAACTTGACAATTTAACAAGTCAGAAGTCAAATCATCAAGCATCAACTCACAGTACTTAAGTTGCGAGTAACCAAATCCCTTTCCAAAGTCCAAAACCTTGGACACAGAAGATGCAGGCACAATGTGGACTTAACAATTAAAAGAGAAAAGTTAACTGGAGTACTATCAAGAATTCTCGTAGGAAGCACGAGAAGGTCATGGAGATGTTAACATGCCTTACTCACCGGATTTGGCAGGTAGGTCCCAGTACCACCACGATATCTTGGTGCTTCATCCCCATAACGCTGGAAAACACCGGCAGTCCTATCAGGGACCGGTTGGATAGGCATCACAGGAACCAGTCGAGGCCCATAGTTCATAACCTGTGTAAAATTTACATTGGCAGAAAGTGGTCTGCCCGGACCATCCAATGGAAAATGGCCTTGTAAATATGGCGGTGCCACTACAGCAGGAGAGGGGTAAATTATAGGTCCATGAAAATCTTGACAGAATCGTCCATATAACAGGTTTGCAAATGGCTGGCAAAATCACTGTTCAAAATGTCAGACTTCTCCTCTAAGGGCTCAAAAGCAGCACCTCCTGAAGCAGTTGAAGTCAAGGGGGCTTCAGATTGATCCAGGTCCCTTAGTGAATCAAAATTCTGATCAGGTGGGTTAGTTTGACAATTATCAGCTCTTACATCATAATCAAATTGCCTTGCCAGTCCATCAGAATTTTCAGTATCAGATGTGAAATTATAAACTGGAAGCATTAAGAATGGAACTGGTGGACCTGTTGGGAAAATGTCATCGGTACCAATCCAGAATTATCCACTGTTCTCTGCCGTGAAGAACCAACAAGCACTGGTGCAACCGGAATCATTGAATCTGGTCCACTTATATGTGCTGGTTCATAGCCAGGCAATTGATGGCTGCTAACATGTGAAGAAGTTGAAGAAGCAGATCCTGCAGTTCTCTCAGATATGTCAGTACCCATGGTTGACAGAGGAATCGAATCTCTACTGTCATCCTCCACCTCCGCAGAATCATGATCAGATGAACCCTCAACTTGCCATCCACTCCTTGCCTTCCCATAAAGGGATGTTGGACCTGCAGAAGATAATGGTTTTCTTCCCCATTTGTCCCTTGCTGATCTGGAGACCCTAGAGGCAGATCCATCCTTAGAACTTTCGTAGGCAGGCTTGTTCTTGAAGAATGTGACACAGGAGAAAACTTAACATTTGCATTCCTAGCATTGGAGTCAATATCATTCCTAGCATCAATATAATCTTCTCTAACTGGTCCTCTATCCTCTCTTGCAAACTTGTGCTGACCCCACGATCCAGCACCACTAATACTGCCTCGTGATGAAGAACTAAAGTTAGACCCACGTGGAGTCAACTGTTTCTTGCCATCAAAATGAAGCATCTGGGAAGTTCTATTTTCAGGGTTAAACCCTCTGGTGGATCCAGCATCGTCTTTCCAGAAATCTTGGTCATCATCCTCTGTGTTCAGTCCTGTCATGCCAGAACTCTCACTAACAGACTCAACCATGTCATCATGGTTCGAACTAAGGCCAGCAGGATGGTAATACTGGGACAGAGGTGATGAGAAAAGACCTTGAGGAAACTGCATATTGGAACCCCATGAGGGTCCAATCAAAGACAGATTACTGGGTACCATGCCTGCCAAGTTTCCCTGGACAGATCCCATTGAAGCTAAGAATGGAGATAAGGTTAGAGGTAGATGAGGAGAAGCCCAATGCATTGGCAGCTGAACCTGTCCATTCAAGTTATGTACCTTGGATGATGCAATCATATTTACCAGATCCTGCTCTTCCTGCTGCATCTCCAATGCCTCAGATACAGAGGCAAGCTCTTCCCCTATAGATGCAAAGTTAAAATCATCATAACTATTTGAAACACTATTTGCATCTGAAGCAGCTTCAAAGCTTTGATGGGATGTGATGTGCCTTATTGATGTGGGATCATCAAGAGAAGACCTCACACTATGACTGCCTGTAGCCTCAGAACCAAGTTCCTTGTTCTTCTGCCAGAATCCAACCTTGCAGGAGTATTCTGGGTTTTTGTAGTTCCTACTACTCCATTACGCCTTCCTCGAGACAAAACTTCAACAGATGCCTCTGTCAGTTCAGGACTGGATCTTGTCCTTGCAAAGTGAAACCTGGGATATCCTTCTTGATCATTGACAGAATTTTGAGGCCTTAATATTTTCTGATTTTTGTCACTCTGAACGGATCCACTTGAACTGATATTCTTTCAAACTGACCATAGGCCCTAGAGTTCATTTGCACACCATTATTTTTCTGGCTCTGATTGCGAGAAAGTGTAGATGGGTTGTTCGTCCTGTATATATTCTGAGAGCGTGGACTGATGGAGTAAACAACCTCAGATGAGGGGTCTTCAAGATCATGACCACTTTCAGTCACATGCTCATGACCATCTTGGAACACAGCATTTCTACCATTCTTGGTGCTTCCAGTGTTTCTGGAACTATTTGATTCTTCAACTGGAATAGTTTTAATGGTCGCAAGTGCTGCAAATTTGGACACGGAGCATCAGGACGATGGCCACTCCCATGTCTTTCCCATGTGTTCATGAAAAACTGATTCACTTCAGCAATCAGGTCTTCTTTTGGACAGTCAAGTAACCTTGCCAATTTTTTAGCTCCAAATGCAAAGGCACTGCGTATTCTAAAAAAGTTTCCTGGCAAAAAAAAGTTACACGTAAAATGTAACAGACATATATGCCACAATATGGCAACATGGACACATATAACAGCACTTAATATCTTGTAAACAAAAAGATAATATAATTGAAACATGCATAAAGATGTGCATATGGTCATGCATAATACCACAATTTACATGCAGACATGACAAACATGCATAAGCTGAAGTGAAAGAGATGTAGGCCGCAGACATCATTCAGTTTTTGAATTCTCTAAACTTAATTTAAAAAATAATAATAAGGTTCAGAAACATTAGGTATTATATGCATGCAAATATTGGAGTTAAAAGGCAGGAACACTAGCACAAAAAGAACAAAATAGGCCTCTATGCAGTACAACAGACCTAGGGTGAAAGGAAACAACAGTCAAATGAAGCCAATTTTTAACAAAGTTAATTTCCTGAAAATCCTAAGAGACAAACAACAGTCCCAATGTTGATATACAACTGATCCAGTAATTGCCAGGAAAAAATCAATCTGACAGTTGCTCATGAGCAAATTCAGTTTTCATTCATGGTTAGACAATATGTAATCAATAGATGTTCAAGAAATTCTTCAAATTTCAAAAATATGCATATGAGCATGCATGTTCTGTGCATGTGCCACATATGCACATATGCAAGCTAGCATGTTCATATACATGATTTCTTGAATGAGTGCCTAGGTCTAGACAGGAGCCATAGGCAAGCAATCGCAACAAGAACTGCTGGTGCCACCCTGCCACACTGCTATTTTACTAAAAGACCCAGAAGACATATTGCAAGAAGTCTGTAGCAAGTACTGTCAAGAAATATATATAACCTATCATCATGGATTGAACCAGTCAAAAAATTAAGATATCGAGTCTGACACTAGATATGTGATGCTAGTAAAGGAGGCCTATTCCTAGCAGAAAGAAATAAGATATTGTTAGCGATGCCAGGGCTTCAACATTTGATGAAGATTTCCTTTGGTGGTGGTGGTCTTTTTTGTTGGGTGAAGCAGGAAGGTCATGAAAAATTGCTACTCAAAATCAACAAGAGGCTGTTCGTTTCCAGCATTATCTTACCAATCCTAGAAGATTAAGCAATTCCCTGTACCCAATTTGGCTCAAGAATTTCCTTGTCAACTCATAACAATATGGCACTAAGTGAAGGATAAAAACAGTATATGACAGTTAGGGCTGAAATTGGGCCTAGGCCGGCCACAAGCTCATTGGGCCAAGCCGATTTTGGGTCAGGCTTTGGGATAGGCTCGAAAGATTTTGGACCAGTCTGGACTTAAATATAAAGCCCATATGTTTTCAGGCCGGGCTCGAGCATATCATTGGCCTAGCCGGGCCTGGCCCTAGCCCAAGCTAGGCCTGAAATGGAGCATTTGCTTTTTGGTAAACATGTTTCTAATCATCGGATGGTTGCTAACATGAAGCTATAGTATTTCCTCAAAAAAATGTGAAGCTACAAGTAGGGGTGGCAAAATATGAGCCGACCCGCCAACCCGACCCGCATTCCACCCGCCATAAACAGGTTTAGGTTTGACTTAAACGGATTCGAGTCATAAACGGATCGACCTGTTTAACCCATTTATTAAACGGGTCGATCTGTTTAACCCATTTATTAAATAGGTCGGTTTGGGTTTAAATTTCTCAACCTGCCCAATCTGTTTAACCTGTTTATGATTTTATTTAAAATTATTTGGACCTATAGCCCCATGGGCTCCTGGTAAAATTGAAGCAGTCCACCTAAATCTTGGTCCATTCCCGTGGTGATCCACATTTTTGTTTTTTTTTCTGTCGCCCTCCTTTTCCTCTTTCTATCTCTTCAAAACCCTAAGTTCTCACCTCCCACCCTCCCAACCGCCGCCTCTACCTCTCCAAACCCTCCAATCCCAATCCCACTCCTTCCTCTCTCACCAAAATCCCATCTACTCCTCGATTGCCCCGACGGAGAAGGCCATCAGGCGGGCGACATCGAGGGCCCGAGCGAGGCCGATAAGGATCCGTTGGGCGGCGGTACCCGCGAGGGCAAGGATGATGCCCAACGGGCCAGGAATCAAACACGAGGCCTTGGAAAGTGCCCATGCGGCACCATCGGAGAGAGCCAGACGGTGGTGAGCGTGATGACAGCGACAGCGATAACTGAAGAGAGGATGATTTTCAGGATGATCGAAGAGTCGAAAGATCTGCAGCTTCGTGGCCGCCTGGGTGCTGCTCCCTTCCTTGGCCATGCCCTCGCGAGCCATGGCAGATGCTCCCCGACACTGCATGAACGAGCTTGCGGCCGTGATTGGGATGGGAATTTGGAGCTCTCCGCCTGAACGAGCTCGCGGCAAAGGTGAGAAACCCTCTCGTCCTCTTCGGTCTCTTTGTTGTCCTCTCTGATCATCACTGTTTTTTTAAAAAAAAACAATAGGCGAGGGCAGAGCAGAGGGGGGTCGGGCAGAGGGGCGAGCGCGCAGCAATGCCGATGAGGGCGGAGGGGCGGGCCACGGCCGGGCCAAGAGCATGGGGAGCCGCAGAAATCGGAGATAGAGGTGAGAAGTAGATTTTATTTTTTATTATTTTAAATGGACCACAAATGGATTTTTTTATAACTGGGTTATAAATATGAACAGGTTAAACAGGTCGGATCGGATAACCTATTTATTAAATGGGTCAGATTCAGGTTTCAATATCTGATCTATTTAATAAACAGATAAGGTTCAGATTTGGACATTTTTGACTCGACACGCATTTGACCCGACCCGTTTATGATCCGACCCGACCCGATTGCCACCCCTAGCTACAAGTATGAAAGATTGAAAGATTAAGCTTCAATCAGGTTTGGGCTGGCCCAATTTTTAGCCCAAATGGATAATTCAAATTAGCCCAATCAATCGGGCTTGGGTTCAGGTCGGGCTTTGGCTGGGATTTCCAAAGTTTCAGGCCTAAGCCTGGCCCAAAGCTCCAAAAACTTTCAGGCCAGGCTTGCAGAGGGGAGTGGCTCTGGCCAGTTTCCAGCCCTACTAAGAGTACAATTAGCATCATAAATTTAGCCTTGTTGCAATCTTAGAACCAAGACAAGGGTGATAAGGTGCAGCAAATCACAAGCTATACAGTCAAATGTATCATGGACAATAAACACAATCTTTAATCTATACCAAACTATGGTAATGGTTGCTTATAAATGAAAATAACCCTTGAACTGAACAGCAGACAACCTTTTGGTTGGAAATGCTCATTAAGGATGTAACAGTACAGACAATGAAATGAATTAGACAGGGAACATGCAATGTCTGATTCATTTATAGCCATTTCTGCAGAAATAGTTAGTCATTCTTACAACTTTTGCATATCTAAATTCCACATTAACAATGGCAAACCTGTATATAATGTGTAAGTTAGCTTGTTGTATATTTGAAACTCCAAAATTTGATAGCAATTTGGGTCCAACTTATATTAGATTGCTCATACTATTTTGCAAAAGCAATACTTGCTTGAAAACATCATTTCTTGTGTAATCACACACTTAGCTAATGAAAGCTGATGAAAGTGGGTGATAATTTGAAAGGCCCACTCTATTTAAGGTCAGCTTTATGGACCCTTGTCTCTATAGTTCTTGTTATAGGCCACATCCTCTGTTGTCCTCTTTCCAAATATTCACCTCCCACAAGTTCCATTCTATATATCTCAGGTCTATCTATTTGATAGACCAAGGATCATCATCCAATTATTCTTTCACGGAAGCAACCATGCAGATCAGTTCACAAACATTTCATTCCCAATAAATGTAACACACTCATTTCTATCCCTCCTTTCCCTGCCACACATTCACTTCAGCATTCTTACTTTTGTCATGATCATCTTATGTGCTTGGATCTCAGTGTTATCAAACATTTTGACCCACTGAAACTTTGCTGGTATAGCGGATGCCATACCAAATTTTCCTTGTGTTTTGCAGGCATGTGGCAATCATTAAACACCTAAATACCCTTCTTCACATTGTTCACCTAAGTCCATTCTATTTCAAAGATCTTCTTCACCTCTCGGTCCTTAAAAAAAAAACAGAGAAAGTTCAGAACAGGTTTTTTATTTGCTTCTGTCAAAATGTACAATGAAAAAAAAATATTGGTGCAAAGCATTGCATTAAGTATACAATCTGCATCTTCCATCCTCTTCGACAATGTTAGATAGTGTAGAATCACATTTGGAGTCATGCAATAGAAGCATTTCTAAGGGCTCTCATGATTCCTCTATAAAGTAGGTAATAACCCAGTTCCCTTACTTGCACAGATTAATGTATTAAGCCTCAATCAATACATAGTTTGTAGTCTGCTTCTAGCTTTATAATAGTATTTTGAGTAAGGAACTAAAGCCATGAAGGATGATTTCACAACTTGACGTTATGACTTTAACTTGATGGCCCTGTGGTAGAGTTCCATCATAATTTCTCAAATTATGTGTCATGTTAATTTGGTAAAAAGCACGGCTCTGATTTCCATCCATCTAACACAACAAAGAAGGATCACATCAGATACCTCTTTGACATCCATTAGACTCCATGTTCATTCACTAGAACAATTCCAAATACTCCATATTGATTTTGATGCACTCTAGACAATTGGCCCCAAAAAGGTTCTAACCAGTATTCCTATTTGCATTCAGATATATTCTCATCTAACTGACACTAAATTGATGCAAATAAGAAGCACCATGGCACTATTACTGTACTCTAGTGGTGACTCATAATAGGTTAGCATTAGGGCCAAAACAGGTCAGATCTGATCCATATCCAGTTCGGATCAGATATGGATAGAAATTAATATCCAATTGGATCAAGATACAGATTCAGATAGTTACTTATAGATCTGCTAGATTCAGATCAGGATTTGGATTTTAAAGATTTTTCAGATCAGGATATCCAGTATAAAAACCCTCTATATAAGCTCTTAAACCCAGAGTTCTCAAACCAGTGACCTTTCAATTGGATAACAAGCACTCAACCACAAAGCCTGAATATTCAATTTTGTTTTCCTAAGTTTATTTTATTTGTTGAAAAACCCAGTTATGATATTTTCATCAAAAAAGATAATATATTGTGATATTTCATACTTTAAACATTATTTTTTAAAAATAAATTCTTTTCTCTTTGATAAAAAAAATGTATGCAATGAAAATACTTTATTTTATTCTTTATGATATTTTCAAATTTTTATTATTAAAAATATTTAAAATATCAATATCTTCTATGCATTCTTACATATATATACGATATAAGCTCTCTTAAAATATATAATTCATGATTTTTTTTATTTATACTGCAACTGAAGAGCAATGGTAGTATTTCATGCAATATACACACACACACACACATTATATATTCTTTAAATATTTTTTTTTATAATATAAACCTGATCAACCCAGTGACATGGATCCTAGGCAGGTGAGTTTATGTGTGGTTTTAATAACAATGCCTTAGACCCTTAGTTACTTGTACATAGCATATGATTTGGATAGGGGATTCTATCGCCATCCTCTATGACATATAATTAATGTTAGTTTTCATGACTTAATTTCCTTAAAAATCCTAATTATATCCAAATAATATCCACTTATATCCGTATTTGGATAAAAATATGGATATAACTAACATCCAACTTGTATCCCTATCCGTTGCAAACAAATATGGATATTAATTTTGGTATCCGTTTAATATCCGTATTCATATTCATTGGTAAAGTATGGATATACCAATATCCAATCCGTATCTGCTCCATTTTCAGACCTAGTTGACATAGACAACAAAATAGAGAACACATCTAATGGTTATTTGTAATGCATATACTTGACAGTTTGACCTTTTCCATATCACTTATAATTTTAGTATACCACCGTGAAGACTGGGAGACTGCCTCAGGACCCTGGGATTCTGGGATTCTGAATATGGGTGTATACCATTTAGCGCTCTTTGGTAAGTAACTTTGGATGTATGGGTTCGAATAAATCATGTATGTATAAAGGTCATTCTAGTGAAGCACAAAGTATGCCAGAGGATGGACAAAGTACATTTAGGTAGGTGTATCTCAATCTCCAATATAGTTATGTTCGAAAACTCTCAAAAAGAAGTCACTTTCTTGTGTGATGACGTGATTAATCAGTTTCATGATATGAACTTTTCATGAGTCATGTGCCCTATGGAACCATTTCCTGCATCTTTGAAGGTGAGCATGAATGGACATTTCTTATAGATTAGTTTTAGAATCAAAAAATGGTCCTTTGGAACCAAAACATTTGAAAAATATTTACAGCAACCCATGTGTCATGGTACACTGTACAAGATCTAAAAAACTAACAAGAAATTCCCAAACTTAACCTTTCTTGAGTCATTAGAAGTTTAACATTTGAATTGCGATTGATCATTATTAATCTATACAAAATGAATGAACATGGGGAGAAAGGCATTAATAATGCATGAACTGCCTCATCCAACGACAAATTAGAATAGAAAACAATCCAGGAAACCAAGATATAGATGAAATTAGGGACCAAAGAAACTCAGCATGTAATAAAATTTCCAAACCTTAATTCCCCTTGGTACAACTTACAGGTAAATTCTAATGAAATCCAACATAGTAATTTGTTAAGCGAAACCATCACAAGTTATCTAGGAACTAACAGAAAATGTACGTGGCAAGAATTTTAAGAAAAAAAAGAAGGATATATCGTGAGATGCAACCTTGGAAAAAGAAAGAAGAGAGCAAAAGATGTGTGTTTGTGTTTTCCCATTAAATAAATATTTCAGATACTGGGAGAAACTAGAGAGGTCTAATGGATACAATTATAGAAGTATTTGAGCTGCATCTTATATTGATTTGACTGAATAGTTTATTTCAGGAAAGTTTGCTCTTCTTTTGAGTTTACACAGTCAAATGCTCTTCAAAAAAAAGATAAAAACTCAAAATCAGAAGAGGTCATGTTCAGATACATGGCATGGTGAATGATTTCATTTAAATTCCATTTCACACCAAATTTGAGTTCTCCAAATTATAAGCAATTTTGTATTTAGTTAAAAATGAAAACAAAATCTCTCCTTGGAATTGTGCTTCATGTTCTAAAGGAATAACAGAGTCAATTATTGCCTGAAAGAAGGAGAAATAATCTATAAAATAATAAAAATCAAAAGTTAAATAGTGAAACTTAAGTATTGGAGCATTTTCCACATATCCGTACCATCAATGAGAACAAGTTGTCACTAATAAAGGCTAATCCCGTTCACATGCTAGTTTTTAATACCTTTGCTGACACTGCGTCCGAGATTGTTGTTTGTCCGTAGAGGATCAATAACATTGAAATGCTTTGAACAAAGGTTGGCCCTGGTTTCTTGACCACTCGGCTTAACAGCATACGCTCCACTCAAGGCATCAAGAAAGGGCTTGCTAAGTAACAATTCACCATGATCCTTCCGAGGAGGTACCGCTGCAAGATATTTCAAGGACAGATAAGACTACACATTCTATAAGAGTTTTCCTCCAGTAGTTGCGATAGATCATGATGACAAAGTTACCAGTCATATCTGGGAGTGAACTGATAGGGACTGGACCCCAGAGGCTAACACAAAAATTGTCCCAGTCAAAATTGCTAAAAATTCCAGAAAACGATATAAGACCTGTAATTGCATGACCATAAATATTGTTAAATTCAAAGAACACAATAAAATAGAAAAATTAAATTTAAGAAACTAGAGTTACCTCAAGAGGTCCAGCAAAAGAATTATTAAAACATGAAATATGTAAAGAACCAAGGTCTCTAAAGCATATGTAGAAATAAGCCCATGATGAGCACCCAGTATACGACTCTCATAGTAACACCAGGCCTTGATCAATATAATACTGCGCTTGAAGAGATGATTTTGATTTATCAGATGGTCAATCTACAGTAAACAGATGCACATCAGTAGAAACTCATACAAGCCACTTAAACATCAGACTTCATGCTCCTAAATTAAGTTCAAGAGATGTTCCGGCAGCTCACCTCTTCAAGGAACAAGTGTACATAACCCACCAACTTGATTAAAAGATATGTCTACAACAATGTCCTCTACAAGACACTTTATTATCTTTACCTGCACATAGTTATGAAAGAAGGGCAATCAGAAAATGCAGAGATGTCTAAAACTAAGTCTGAGAGCTGTTCCAACATAGAAAAAGCTATGAACATTATCCTGATTCTCAATAAAGAAAAAAAACAAGCTTTCAACATCTACATGTCACCAGTTGCATAGGAAACGATTTGCAGAAAGAAGGTGCAAAACCTATTCTTGATGAAATAACAGAAGACCTTGTCTAGAAAAGGCTTCTTAGATTAAATACAGAATAAGCATACAACCATGAATAATTTAAATTACTCTAGAAATAAAAACATTAGCTAACAATCTAATATCAAGCATACATCAAAGCATTCGACAAAATGAATTCCTGTTTATATAACAATGATGGAAACCAGGGAAAAAGGAGCATCAAGAAATAATAAGAAAAAATAATATCTGCACTTCTAGGCTGAGGACTTGGAGTCTATTCCATCTTGTCAATGATTCATCACAGAAATTGGTTCGTTTAATGGAGATTTTGGTATCTAATCACCTGATTTTAATATGCAGTACAGTAAACAAAGACAATGTTTACAAACATCACAAGCATCACATTAGAAGAAAGTGAGGGACAAGAGAAGTGAGTTAGGAGGTGTCCCGTGGTTTTAGTCACAACCATGTGGTACTTCATACTTTTTTGAAGCAAGATCTAGCTCACAGGAGGAAATAACCTTACGTTCTAGACATGATAACTTGACATTATTAGTTGGGGAACAACTGGATCAATCAAAATCTTTAAGTGAATCTAAAACGAACAAAAGCACTTCAATTTAATTTTGAACATCTATGTTATTGTAACCCAGCTTGGAATAACCATAGAAAACTAGACAAATCATAGCATTTTGGTGCAATATTGGCTAGTCAATTCTACGATATGATATAGGGATCGTAAGTATCCTCATTTTCAAACTGTCATGCATAAAGTAACAATAAACTTCAATGTCCTCGATTTATCATTGCAGAAAATGATTGGCTATCCAAGACAGCATAGCCAAACTCATTCTTTCAGCATAAAACGATAAGAATATCATAATAATCAAATAAACTCTTTCATTATGCATATCCAAGTTATTGAAGGAAAATATTACAAATAATACATAATAATAAACCCATAAATCTTAGGTTGTGTTTGGTGGCTGGCAATCTATCCAGATTGCTAGCAATTTAATGTGATAATCTGGATTACTGCGTTTGGTATGCTTTTTAGGTGGTAATCCAGATTGCTTTAGCAATTTAGATTGCCTCCCACCATATTGCCTTAGCAATTTAGATTGCCTTATGGGAGGCAATCTGGATTGCCTTGGGGAGGGTGGCTATCCAGATTATCATTTCTTTGGCAATATTGCAATAAAAATTTTAGACAAAATTATCCTTCAAAAAATCACATAAAACCCATTGCTCAACCCTCCCCCTCCCCTATGCATGCGACCCTGACCTGCGGCTCCTCCATCTCCCTTTGCCTACCCGCGGCTCCTCCGCCCTTATCTCTCACCCCCCCCACCATGGCTCCTCCACGCCCGTCCCCACCACCCCCACGACTCCACATGCGCCCGCCCTCCCACCCCCCAATGCCTGCAGTTCCCCACATCCCTCAGCCCGCCACTTTTCTGCACCACTATCACACCACATCACTCCTGTTACTTCTCACCAGAGAAAAAGAAGAGCACCAAGGCAAAATTATTGGAGATATTTAAGAATTTGATTTTATATTACCAGTAATCTGATTGTCATACCAAACATATCAATCAGGATTTTCAGTAATTTTACTGTCACATTACCTATGTACCAAACACAGTAATCAACATTACTAGCAATTTAATGGTGGCAATCTATCCTAAAGGCAATCCACATTACCTTCCAAGATTGCCTAACGATGCACCAAATGCAACCTTAAGGATTTGCATTGACCTAGCACATCAGAATGAGCAAAAGCCAATGAACTAGTATTACAATTTCTACCCAAAAAAGAGAACAAGTATTACAATGATCTTTCAAAGGAAATGGAATTGTACAATTGTCTACAATTGTTTCCTAATCACAAGTTTTACATTATAGCTCAGATAGGAAATAAATAGGGAACTAGGAAACTAATCGTTTCAAACTATAAGGTGGAAACAAGTGTTGGAAATAAGATTGTAGAATATGTCTAAGGAATCAATCAGCTAATTCATGGCAAAGAATCTTTATTAAAAATTTTAATGTACAAAGTTGCGAAAAAGATAAGAAAGAAAAAGAATGTTTTGCACCCACTCTTAACTCCAGGGAAGGTGAAGCTGCCATTACCCACAATAAATGCAAAGAAAAGTGTAATCTCAGCTTGTGGTCAGCCTATCCCTCACCAGGCTGACCACCTCTATCACCATCAGCTTTTTCACATCCCTTCACATAAGATGTAACTTCCATCTATGTTAAGTTGTTAACATAGGTCTTTCCCTCAATAATCATTCAACACACATCCAAATGGCTTTCCTAACCAAGGTTTCCTCAGACGTTTGTTGCAACTACCATATGAGTCAGCTTAGCACCAATTCAACTTGAGCAACTCTTGCACTTCTTTAATATACTTATTTCTAAAACTGTCCCTTTTCAACAGACATCCACCTCAACAATATCTGAATTTTTGCCATGCTACTTGTGCTTAAGACTTTTTTCACAAAATTCTCATATATGCCTTACAGGCCTTGTTACTGTTTATGAAATCTTTGGCAAGCCATAATAGTGTAGGCTATCATGAGAAATAGGTGAAATGGCATACATGTCAGTAACTACATTGAAATATAATTGACATGATCTGTCGTACCATCCGGTATGGGGCGGACCATACCATACTAGGAGGAAACTGGTATGAAACTCAACTTTGAGTTGATACAAGCCTCGTACCACCCCATACCAAGCCGTACTGCCCTATACCATGGTGTACCAAACTATATCGAGGCATACCAAGGTGTACCGACATGTACTGAAGCGTATTGACCTGTAGCTAGGTATATCGAGATAAAATTGGAAAATAGTTAAAGAGCTATTTCGGTATAAGATGTGTACTGTAATGTATCGATCGTACTATGTCGAACTGATATGCTTCGAAATAAAAATTGAGAAAAATAGTTAGAGAGCTATTTCAGTATAGGATGTGTACCATAATGTACCAACCATACTATGCCGAACTGGTAAGGTACCGATATGGTATCTGATATAGCGATTGCAGTCAGACCTTGATACTTGATATGTTTTTCTATGTTTCTAATAGATTTAGATTTAGGATAACAATGATGATTGCCTAATGTGCTCTGGCCTCAAGTGCATCTCCAAAATAGTTTCACCAATGTCTCCAATAAGATACATAAACTATACTAGTCCAACTAACTTGTAGACCCTTGCACTCATAAGTATTCTCCCAAGTTTCAATGATGGCCTAAATGATGTTCTCATCTCATTAAACAGCACGTTGCTAGTCATTGGCCAAGGGAATGGATTAAATTTAAGTAGATTTATTCAATCAAAGAAAAGACTCACTAGTCATATAAATCAAAGGAACATTAATTAATGAGCCAAGGGACGAGCGTATCTAGTAATATTTGATATATCAAAAGACTGATGCTGAAGTTTGAGTAATAAGTGGTTTGCATGCTCTTCACTTTACCCACTGTTTGGCACAAAGGATGGATCAGGGAGAGGATGGATGGAGAATGAATCTTCCATCCATCCTCTCTTTGTTTTGATGAAACATGGAAGATTGAATGTGAATGATTACCTCCTCTGTTTGGTATAGATGGAATGAAAGAAAGGATGGATGACATTTGCATGACATTTTTACTACACTATCATTTGATAAAATATATCATTATTATTAATTTATAACACTTATTTATACTAAAGAAGCAAGCAATATATAAACTTATAATATTT
>KE505403.1:182114-216820 GCA_000441515.1 Elaeis oleifera
CTCTCTCTTGTTGCAACTAGCGATCCAACGAAATCAAATCTAAAATCCGTGTACGCCATCTCTCCGTATTGCTCGCATCCCATCAAACTCCCGTTGCTAAATTTGAATTGCTTCTGTATTCTCGCGCCACCAAGGTTAACGCCAAGTCCAAGTTCTATCTCACACTCGCGTGCCAAAGCTCACCCAAAGTCTCCTCTTAAGCCCTTTTAAATCCAAACTGTTCGTTTCACAAACCCTTCAGATGTCCTATTTTGATTTGAATCTCCTACATCCCGCCAGAACCTGATCCATGTGAAAATTACTGTAGCATTCTACGGCTTATCAACTTTCTTATGGACCAAGTGGTCCATGGTGGCCCACCAACTTGCGTATTAGATCGGATCATCTTTCGGCTTTGAATTTAAATCTATTTTAACTCCATTTTAGTCTCGTTTGATCCCTCTAAGCCTGTAGATCGGGCTCTTCATGTTGGTACAGCTCTTTTCTGTAAAATATACGAAAAGTATCAATTTTAAAGAATAAAGATAATTTGATCCATAAATTAATACTTCTATGGATAAATTTATACACCTATCAATTATCAAGCCATTATTGTGGAGTTAGTGGGTCGTTAATTCTCACTAATTACTGTGACACGTAGTTGATAACCGTTCACAACGGTTAGGATGTGTTGAACAGATAAGTCGACTGTATGTCGGTAATACTGATAAGTCAGTAAAAATCTGAATGTCCATCGGCTGGTAACTCTGATATGCCGATGGTCTTCGATCAGAGACTTATTAAGTCATATGTTGTTGGTCGGTAATAGCCGACTCTCGATCGATCAACCGATTGTAAGTTGGCATAACATGTTCATTTGATCGATGTAGAGTCGGAGTCGGGGTCGGTTGTGTTGTCCCAATAGTTGCCCCCACTCTCAAGTCCAAGATGGCTTGACGTGTATTTCATCACGTGGTCTATCATATTAAACGAAGGGAGTTGTCATGTGTTATCTCGAGCCCCGACTTGGTTGCTAGTTACTCGAGTACGAGAGTTCTTCGGCCGTTTTGTCGTTTCAATGGCTGTAAAATCATTATTGGGCTGTTACGTCGATAGGACAATTAGGTACCAGATATCTATATCGGACGTCATTTTAGGAAGATTATTCGGCATTAGACGATATGACTCTGACAAGTAGATTTTGGCCACGTGTCCGAATATCATTGAGTCGGAGCTGTTTACACAGATGATGGTGAGATGGCATGATCAGGGGCAGGTGCATCGAACCATCCGATCAATGGTTGGTCTGAATGTTGTCACGTATTGTCATCTGATGATACTTCGATTTGATCGCTTTCATCCTAACCGTTGAAGGATCCTATATATATCGGGCCGCTTTCGGTCAGACCTTTACTTTGCTTTTTATCTTCATCCCTCTATTGCTGAAATCCTGTCGGAAAGTCGCCCTAGCATCAGAAATCCTTTCCTTTGTCTTCTTTTGGTTTTGTTCGTTTCTAAACTGTGCTAACCTTTTATTCTGATTACAGCAATGCAGTCAAGGGTACGAATATCGGCCTCCGATATTCGTCATCATGCTGCCAAAAAAAGGGCAACATCCGAGGCTGGAACTTCCGACCACCAAAAAAAGATCGGGCATTTACATCTGGGCCGGTGAGAAAATCTGACATACCATCGGTGTTGGTTCCCAAGTCGGTTCTGGCGCTGTCGGCTCCAACAGTGCTCCCCAATGTGCCGTCTACTGAAAAAAAGATGGCGAGAGAAGATGGGGCTGCCGCAGCAACATCGGTAGCTCCACCAATCGAGGTTTGGGCCGAGGTGGAGGCCGAGGCCAAACCGAACCGTCTGCAGCTGTGCCAGTCGCTCCTTCAATGGGAGTTACTCGGGCATAATCAAGTTCAAGCTTCCCACGCTTTCAAATGTGAGACCACCGACAGGAGATCGGGGGAAGGTGCCGATGACGTCAGCGGATGATGCAATGTCTGCGGGTCACACAGTTCATTTTGACATCTGGCTTTCTGAGGATGAGTTGGCTTTGGTCAATCTGACATTGGCCAGATGGCTTATCCAAGCCGCTCTTCTCTCGGTCGATCGAGAGAACCGAAAGAATAAAATTGTGGCCAAGATGTTCACTTCTTTCTACTCAATGATACTCAGGGTAAGTCTTTCTTTGCATTTTTTTTTGATCTGATCTGACTTGTCTTCTACTTGCAGTTAGAACATGATATGTTCGACCTAGAGGCCAGCTATGGGAAGGTTGCTGACTTCCGTCGGACATGGATGAATAAGGTGGCGGCCGTCATTGCTGAGAAAGTGGCTGCCCTTAAGCAACTTCAGGCAGCGGCTGAGCAGGAGGCAAAGCTTCAGGAGGAGGTCTTCCATCTGTCTGCCGACCTTCAATCATCTGGAGCCGAACTTGAGTCGGCTCGTCAAAACACCTTGGCTCTCGAACTGTGGATCAAGAGCAAGAAACACTCCATTCACCGACTTCAACGGGAAAGAGATGAGTGCATTCTTGAACTCGAAGCCAAACGTGGATGATATTGGGCCAGTCTGAAAAGATTGGCACTGGCCGATGAGGAATCATCTTCCACAAGAGCCGATGTAGAATTGGCAAGAGTAGAAGCAGAGTCAGCGAGGGAGGCTCTGAATCGAGCAATTGAAGACTTCAAAAATTTGGAGGAGTTCAAAGAAGAGATCCTCGAAGTCGGATTCACCTCCTACTGCATCAGGTACGAGACGGTCAAGATACGGTCGAAAAATTATATCAAGATCTCGATTTGAGCAGCATCGTCCCTCCAACGTCGGAAGATAGAATTGCTGAAGAAAATGCTGCGCCGACTCAAGATAGAATACCGACAGCATCAGAAGTCGTCCAAGTCCTTGATGCCACACCGGAGCAAAGAGACGAAGATGGCGACTAGTGATCGGTGTAAATTTTATTTCTTTTTGTAATCAAACTTTGGTCCACTTGTAATCTTCCTTTTCAATGAAATGAATAAATTTTTTTCTAAGTACCAATTCTCTTCCTTGTATATGTATAATATCGTAGAATAATTGTTTAACTACCGAATATCGATCGGTAAACTGAACGTTCGACAGTAGTTGAGTAATTATTTAACTTTCGAACATCGATCGATAAGCCGAACATTCGATAGTAGTTGTAAAATCATCAGTTAGTCGCATATCTATTTGACGTACTTGTAAGTATTAGGATAAATGGTGATAAGCTGAATACCCTACGTCCGACTTTTAGTCGGGTTAGTACGTCAAGTTATTTGATAATCGGTGGCAAGCTGAATATCCTTCGACTAACTATAGTCAAGTCGGTATAATTTCAATTCGATCTTGGTTGTATTGGCATAACGTTCCGCTTAATTAAGACTAAGTAGGCATAATAGTCATTCGACTAGAGTCGGCTTTTATAGTGAAAAATCGAGATATAGTCGGTATTGAGATATAGTCGATATTTCAGCTTTTACAATGAAAGCCAAAGTATAATTTATATGTCGGTTTTTACAATGAAAACCACAATATAGTCGGTTGGAAGCGAACATCTATTTATCTATCTAAAATCACTTCGTAGTTGACTGAAACTTACAATTTTAAAATTTAATATTTATTCTGAATAATATATACACAAACAACTTTATTGATAATACATTTTCAAGTTGTCAGCATTCCATGTTCGGGGAATAGCTGATCTTTCAAGAGTTTCCAACCGATATGCATCCGGTCTGAGTATCTCCGTTATTCTGTAAGGTCCTTCCCAGTTTGGAGATAACTTTTTCTGCTCCAAAGGTTTTGAGATTTCTGCTTTTCTTAAGATCAGGTCTCCTGGACGGAAGACCTTCGGCTTGACTTTCGCATTATAATATCGGGCTACTCTTTGTTAATATGTTGTCATCCAAACTTGAGCTTGTTGTCAGACTTCTAATAGTAGATCTAAATCGACTCTCCGACATTCAGAATTGCTCGGCTTACTATATTGTTCAACCCTTATTGATGGTAATCCGATCTCGAGTGGGATCATTGCTTCCATTTCATAAGTCAGATTAAACGGTGATTCTTTCGTTGATATGCGAGAAGTCGTTCTGTATGCCCATAAGATCGGATATAATTCTTCACCTAGAGGCTTTTATCTTCATTCAATCGGATTTTGAGCCCATACAAAATCATTCAGTTGGTTACCTCCACCTCTCCGTTGGATTGTGGATGACCGACTGATATGAGTTTGTGTGTAATATAAAATTTCACACATAACTCTCTGAAATTTTGATTATTGAATTACCGACCATTGTCAGTGATAATAGTGTGTGGTAAATCGAATCTACATATTATTGATTTCTGAACGAAGTCTTCCATCTTACTTTCAGTAATTTGTGTCAAAGATTCAGCTTCTACCCATTTGGTGAGATAGTCGATAGCGACCACTATAAACTTCCTCTGGTCAGATGCCAGAGGGAAAGGACCAAGTATGTTAATTCTCCATTGTGTGAAGGGCCATGGTGCAGTAATTGATGTTAATTGGCTTGCCGGTTGGTGTTGAATATTTGCATATTTCTGATATAGTTCACACCTTTGGATAAGTTCAGCTACATTTTTCTTCATGGTGGGTCAATAATATCCTTATCATAAGACTTTGCAAGCTAGAGATTTGTCCTCCAAGTAATTTTTACAAATTTTTTCATGAACTTCTCTAAGTGCATAGTCGGCATCTGTTAGTCCCAAATACTTCCATAAGGAAAGAGAGAACGATCTTTGTATAGTTGACCATTCATCAGAATATATTGAGAGGCCATCCATTTGAGTCGTTTGGCTTCTGAGAGATCCACAAGAAGAGTCCCATCAGTCAAGTACTAGACAATCGGATCCATCCAGCTTGGTTCAACAGTGAGTTGTAACACTTCCTCAACTTTATCAATACTCAGTTGTTCAAGGCATTCAACGAATGTCCGACCCAACAAGTTGAAAGAGTTAGTTGCGAGTCGTGAAAGTGTATCGACTCGAGCATTTTTAATTTTGGGATATGAAAGATTTTAAAATATTTTAGAGTTGGTATAAGATCCTTCACCTTCTGAAGATACTTCATCATAATAGAGTCTCGGACTTCAAACTCGTCTTTAACCTGTCCAACGATCAATTGTGAGTCGGTAAAGACCTTCAGGCTGTCGATATCAAGCTTCTGGGCAATTTTTAAGCTGGCTAAGAGTTCTTCATATTCGACTTGATTATTCAAAGCTTTGAAATTGAATCGAATGGCGTATTCAGTAATGACCCCTTCCGAGTTTGTAAGGATGAGACCAGCTCCACTGCCTTGTGGATTAGATGCTCCATCAATATGTAGCACCCATGCCGACGTTAAGTCGGGCTCGGGAGTCGTGGCCTGTTTTATTATGTCACTAGCTTCATCCTCAGATTTATTGTCAGATATTATACATTCAGCGACAAAGTCAGCTAGAATTGTGCCTTTATTGACGGACGTGGGCGATATTGTATATCAAATTCACTGAGCTTTATTGCCGACTTTACCATTTGACCCGATGTATTAGGTCAGTATAAGATTGCCTTCAATGATTAATCTGTCAAGATCATAATAGGGTGTGCCTGAAAGTATGGACGAAGTCGTTGTGCTGATATGATTAGAGTGTAAATTATTTTCTCCACTCTTGAATATCTCTCCTCGATATTGTGAAGCACCTTGCTAGTGTAATAGATCGGTCATTGAATTCAGTTTTCATCTTCTTGTACAAGTACCGAACTGATCGCTTCCGTTGAAGTTGCCAAATAGAGATACAGAGTTTCTCCCACTTCGATTTCATCAGTAGAGGTGGTGATGCAAGATATTTCTTTAGATCTTCAAAAGACTGTCGGCATTCATCCGACCATGAGAAGTTCTTTGTCTGCCATAAAGTCTTGAAGAATGACAAGCATCTTTCGGCCGATCTCGAAATGAATCGGCTGAGTGCAATGATTCTTCCAGTGAGTTGCTGTATCTCTTTCTTTGAGCTCGGATGCTTGATGTTGATGATAGCCTTTATTTTTCGGAGTTGGTCTCGATTCTTTATTGTGACACAAGAAATCTAAGAAATTTTTTGAAAGTCACTCTAAATGCACACTTAATCAGGTTCAACTTCATCTAATATCGTCAAAGTGTGCTAAAAGCTTCCTCCAGGTCTCGAACATGATCTGAGGTTTAAAGACTTTTCACCAGCATGTCGTCCACATAAACTTTCATGTTTATCCGATTTATGCGTTAAAGATCTTATTGACAAGCCATTGGTAAGTGGCTCCGATATTTTTTAAATCGAAAGGCATTACTTTATACAGTAGATGCCTTTATCGGTTATGAAGGTTGTGTGCTTCTTATCTTCAGATACTATCTGAATTTGATTATATCCGACGAAGGCATCCATAAAACTCAAGAGTCAGTGATCTGAAGTCGCATCAACTAGTTGATCAATTTTCGACAAAAAAAAATTATCTTTCGGACAAGCTTCGTTCAGATTTGTATAGTCGATGCAAATTCTTATTTTTATTGACTTTTCTCACCATTACGATATTAACGAGTCAATCGGGATAAGTAGCTTCTCTGATGAAGTCAGCTATGAGGAGCTTGTCGACTTCTTCGTCGATGACCTTCTGTCTTTCAGGAGCAAAAGATATTTTCTTCTGTCTCACCAGCTTGATCTTCGGGTCAATATTGAGTCGATGAGTTATTATTTCGAAGAAATTTCTGATATATCGATTGCCGACTAAGCAAAAATATTGGTATTTGCCCTCAATAGATTTATTAATTACTGCAGCTCCGGATCAGACAGCTGCGATCCAATTTGCACCGTCTTTTCAGGATCTTCTTCTTTCAATAGAATGAAAACTAGTTGTTCGGCTGGTTCACCCCTCTCTTGATTCTCTCTTTGGTCTAATTTATCGACGGACAAACAGTCCTCAGGTTTATTATTTTGTGAGGAGACAAAAAGTAGCGTCGCATGAGTTGTTGATCTCCATGTATTTCTCCGACTCTATTTCTTATTGAAAATCAGACTAATAGATGATATGTCGAGGCTACTGCTCTCAGGATATTAAGTCCTGATCATCCGAGTATGGTGTTATTAGCTAAAGAACTCGGACCACCGTCAATGTCAAAAGAACAGTACTCTGATGTGGCTCTGTTTCGACGGTCAAGGGGAGAGAGATTTTTTCTTCCATAGTAACGACATCTCCAATGAAACTGACCAATAACGTTGAGACTTTTCTGAGTTGATCAGTCGGTAGTCGCATTCGAGAGAAAGTTGCGTAAAATAAATATTAATTGAACTTTCATTATCTACAAAAAAATTTTTACATCATAATTGGCTATCATTGTCGAAACAACGACAACGTCATCATGGAGAGTTTGTATTCTCTGAGCATCTTTTTCCAAAAATTATTATATTATCAAGTCGTCATTTCTTTGCCGACTCTTCTTTAGAAGTTGCTCCCCCATCTAGTCATCTGGAGATCATGTTGATCACTCCTGCGGTCGGCCGATTGTTGATAGTCTCCTCAGTTTGCGGCTGAGGTTATCGGTTAGTAGGAGGTTGAGTCGATTGATCCCTTTAAACTTTCTGAGGTAGCCTCATCGGATCAGGGCTATCTCGTCCCTGAGCTGGATGTACTATTCGGTATCGCGACCGTGATCATGATGGAACTGACAGTACTTCTTTCTGTCTCAGCTCCTCGATGGTGCTTTCATCGGTGGGGGTATCGTAAGTATTCTGCTTCTTCGATCTCCATCAAGATCTATGCATAAGGAGCAGAAAGAGGAGTATAGGAGTCATACTTGCCATAGTTCGGTTTCGGACTCCATCTTCGAGGTAAAGCTCACTTATTAAGAGATGGCCGACTTGATTCAGTTGGAGTTCTACTTTCTTTATTTCTTCTTCAGATCTTTTCATCTGTTTGGCATCAGTCAGAAGTAGCTTCATTCGCACGAATGTACTTGTACGAGTGCTCTAGAAGTTCAGCATAGGTTCGAGGGAGAGTTTTGTCATGAGAGTAAGTAAATCTGGATCCCCTCAAACTCTTTTTCATGGCCGATATAGCCATATCTTCGTTGAGGTCCCTGACCTCAAGCGTGACTGTATTGAAATGAGCTACAAAGTCTCTTAGTGCCTCTATCTCACCTTGCATGATTGAGAAGAGATTGTCAGATGTCTGTGGTGGTCTTCGACTTATGCTGAAGTGGGCCACCAAAGAATACTCAAGCTGCTCAAAAGAATTAATGCTTCCTGACTGAAGCCCAGAATACCAAGCTTGAGCAGTCTTTCGAAGAGTTGTCGGGAATCCAATATATAAGAGGGCGTCGGTTGCTCCTTGGATCATCATGATAGCTTTATAGCTCTCCAGATGGTCGATCGGGTCAGTGGAGCCATCGTATGACTCCATCTGTGGCATCTTGAATCGAGAGAAAATTGGTTCCTTCAGGATGTGTTGAGAGAGAGACTAGGCAGTGTGGAAGTCGTAATCATTGGATGACTTCCGACCTTCCACTTGAAGTCGGATGAGCTGACGATCAGTTCTTGAACTTGCATTCATAGTCATCAAATCACCGTTACTGAGAAACTCCGGGGATGAAACCCCTGAAGAATTCGAAGAAGAAGAAGCAGAAGGCATCCGCAGTCATTTTCCTTCTTGATACTGTGTGCACGAGAAGGAGAACACCGCAAATGGTGAGTGGCATGATGAGAGTGTCGAGAATGTGGTTGTCCGTCTCGATGGGAGTGTCGAGACGGTGGCTCCGGAGACGAGGAGGGTGAGCGCCGCAGAGGACGACGGTTGTGCCTAGACGGTAACGACTGAGCCATCGGTTGCTCCACTGGCGGCTGCTGCTGCTGTTGGATTTGTTGCTGCTGGAGACTTTTGACTGTCTCTGTCAAAACGTTCATCTGCTGCATGAGTGCAGCAATCTGCGCATCCGTGGTGACCACAGGACACGAGAAACTGGGTCTTGCTACCAGAGGTAGGGGAGGAGCATCTTTCCGACGAGAAGAGTGCCTCGCCGATCCAGTCGAATGCTGGGCTCTAGTTTTCAACATGGTTAATTGCAATTTCTCGCTCCCCTTCCTAGCACGCCATATTATTGTGGACAAGGGCTCGGCCCGTCACGTAAGATATTGTCTGCTCTGGCCCATGGGCCTCATGATTTTGTCCTTTAAAAGACACCTCACGTGAAAAAGATTTTTTTCCTTCCTATAAGGATGAGTCCCTCTTAACTTACAACTGATGTTGGACTATTGGTGCCCTCCACATTATTAGAACCACAACAAAGCCCCCAATCAAGAGAGACTCCGATGTGTACAGTCCGAGAAGCCCACAGTCAGTCGAAGCAGACCTCAGCCCCAAGAAATCGAGACGGACCTCGACCCCTACATGGCGCACCATTGTGTTGCGACCAACTCCTTATCATCTGTCGTCGGTGAAGAGTACCTACAAGATCAAGTCCTCACAAACCGGAGTTGTGTCCGGCGAAGACCTCCGATGCTTAAGTCAGAGAGGAGTTGGTGAACAGTAGATTAAATGAGTAGCAGAGTGTTGGTTCAGAATTTTCTCCCTGATGCTGCTCACTTACCTCCTTTTTATAGATGATTCTGATGTAACTGTCGAGCACGTGGTCTCGCTTTTTATGACACTAAATTATCGGATCATTATTATGGAGTTAGTGGGTCGTTAATTCTCACTAATTGCCATGATACGTAGTTGATAACCGTTCACAACGGTTAGGATGTGTTGAACAAATAAACCGACTGTACGTCGGTAATACTGATAAGTCGGTAGAAAATCCGAATGTCCATCGGCTGGTAACTCCGATATGTCGATGGTCTTCGGTTGGAGGTTTATTAAGTCATCTGTTGTTGATCAGTAATAGCCGACTCTCGATTGATCAACCGATTGTAAGTCGGCATCATATGTTCATTTGACCGATGTAGAGTCAGAATCGATGGTCGATTGTATTGTCTCAATATCTCTCTCTCTTTGATTAGCCCTTGGTGACAAGAAAATGAGGGGGATTTTATTATGCCAACTTATATTTTAGCTTTAATCTTCGTAATTAAAACATGAACTTCACTGGTAAGGCAACTTCAAACTTTTACTGCATTTCATTCAGTATGCTTTTACTGCATTTCGTTCAATATGTTCTTATGTCAAGACAGAAGGAAACTCGTTTTCTTATTAAAGTTTTTATATAGATAGATAAATAACGAAACATTCTTGGGGCCTCAGCTAGCCTGCTAGCAATGAGTAACATCTCTTGGGGTGTGTGACGATGTGGGGATGCGTATCCGCACATTCATACATGTATATATATATGTTCTCATGTATTACCATAACACTACTAATAGCATGTATATACGTTCATTATCCTTCTTTTTGTCCAGTCGCCACCCCATGCCCATTAAAGCTCTCATTAGCAAATGCGTTTACAAGGCACTAAGATGACTATGCTTGCTTGTCTTTACAGGGATAAAAATGGGAAACTGGCCAGCATCACTTTCAACCTGGGAACAACCAGACTGTGGGTGAGCAAAGTCTCTGCTTCACACAACAACTGCTCATTATATACATAATGGTGCTGTTCGGCATATGAGAAACATTAGGATCTGCTGCAATTTCTCTTTCGAAAAAAAAAATAATCTTCTTCAGCTTCAGCACTAGAAACATGATTGTGTTGCTTCAACTTTTGATAAGAATTTGGCTGAAAAAAGAAAGGTAAAAGTTCTATATAATATGCTAAAAAATAGGTGAGATGTGCATTTAAACATCACTATCTGTAGTACTATTGCGGCCAACTCTCCGTCGTCTGTCGTCAGAAACGAACATCTACAAGACAGCGTCCATACAGATCAGATTTATGTCCGTCGGGACCCTCCGATGTCAAAGTCAGAAGGAAAGTTGGTGAACAGGAGTTGAATATAAGAAGTAGCAGAGTTTGGGCCCAAAGTTAGCTTACCAGTCCTGTTTCCTTATCCCCTTTTATAGATAAGATTCTCGTAACCGTCGGACGTGGTCCCGTGTTTATGGTGCTAAATCATCGGGCCATAATCGTATAGTAAATCATTAATTCCTACTGATTGAGCCGTGATATGCGGTCGGTAACCGTTCAGGACGGTTATAGTATGTCTGAGTTAACTAACCGACCATATGTCGATAGAATCTGTGAGCGACCATCGGCTATTAGTTCTGTTATGCCGACGGTCAAATCGTATGTCTGAATTGACTAACCGAGCATATGTCGATAGAATCTGTGAGCGACCATTGGCTATTAGTTCTGTTATGCCGATGGTCAAATCGTATGTCATTGGTCGATAGTCGGTAGTCGAATATTAGTCGGTCGATCGATCTTAATCGGCAAGCCGATAATAGGTCGGCACAATTAGTTCGGTCGGTCAATGAAGAATCGAAACTGTCTGTTTGGCCGATGCATAGTCCAAGTCATGGAGACCAAAATCAGAGTCGGTCGGTTTACCCCAACAGTTGCCCCCCACTCTCAAGTCTAAAGTGATCCGACGTATAAATTGTCACGTGGTTTATCATATTAGATGAAGAGAGTTCTGTCACATCGAGCTCCAATTTTGATGCCGTTTTCTTCGAGATACGGGTGGTTGGCTATTTTGTCATGTTGATAGGTATAGTCGTCTGTCACACTGACCAAACGATTCGATATCAATTGTCAGTATCAAGCATCGTTTCGGAAAGTCGATTCGAAATCGGATGATATGATTCTGACAAGTAGATTTATTCTACGTGTCTGAATGTTATTGGGTCGGAATTGTTCATGCGGATAGGGGTGATGTGGTTCAATCTGGGGCAGATGCGTCGAACTGTCCAAATGATCGGTCCAGATGTTGCCACGTGTCGTCATCGGTAGATCTTCGATTTAACCATCTTCATCTCGATCATTGAGGGATCCTATATATAGAGTCGCTCTCAGCCAAATTTTTATTTTTACTATTTTTGGTGCTGGGACTCTGCCGGATTGTTGCCCCAACGTCCAAGATTATCGCTCCCAACTTTCAGGTTAACTTTATCTTTCTTTTGAGTCTTTTCCTCTAAAGTCTTTGTCTTCTTCAGAGTCGTTCTTATGGCTAGTGCTTCTCCTTCTCGGGAAGATCGGTCGGAGAATCCGACTGATGAATCCCAGTCGAGTTCGGATGTGGAGGCCTCTTCACTTTCGGGACCGAATGTTGAGTGGCTCCGGGAGCAGTTCTATATCCCGGAGCAGTTTCAACTTTTTGCCCCTGGAACCGATGGTCGAGTGAACGAGCTACCATTATTTGCTTCATATCCTCGTCTAAGCTACACAACCAAGGATGCTAATGATGGTGGACGAAGATCTGAAGCCTCTCTTTGTTTCTGTATGAGTGGGTTGGGCTGTTGACCAGGTGAGACCCTCTTTGTTCCCGCACAAGTGGGTCAGGCTGTTGATGTGGTTGGCCAAGCGAGGTGGTCGAAGAGTTGTGTCCAGATCTCGACTTGAGCGACATCATCCCTCCGGGGTCGGAAGGCGGGTTGTCGAAGAAGAAGTTGTGCTGACTCAAGATAAAGCACCGACCGTGCCTGAAGTTGTTGAAGTCGCCGACACTACACTAGAGCAAAGGAATAGGAACGGCATCGCAGCTTAGTCGGTGTATTTTACTTCTTTTTGTAATCAGATACTTGTAATCGGACTTCGGTCCAATTTTGTAACTTTCTGTTTTGGCAATGAATGAAAGCATTTTTGAACTTTGTTCGTCTGGAATATTGTCTGCAATGTCTGTAATGTAAAGTAGTCACCGAATATTAATCGATGATCCGATCATTCGATAGGACTCGTAGAATATCCGTGAGTCGCGTAGCCTTTGACGTACTTAATAGAAGTTAGGATAACGATGGTAAATCGAGTATCCAGTACCCGACACTTGATCGAATTTGTACGTCGGACCATTTGATAATCAATGGCAAGCCGAATATCCTTCGACTGGCCATAGCCATGTCGATAATAATTCCAATCTGACCTTGGTCGTTTTGACATTTCATTCCACTTAGTTAGGACTAAGTCAACATATCAGTCTTTCGACTGTAGTCAGCTTTTACAGTGGAAAGCCAACATTGAAAATCAAGATATAATCGGCACTACGGCTTTTACAGTAAAAGTCAGTATATTTGATGTCAGTTTGAGATTGCAGTCGGTATATCGATTTTTGTAAGAGAACCAAAATATAGTCGACACTGAAGCAGTTGATTCTCTGGCTTTTAATGAAAGCTGAAATAAACTCCATGTCGAAGTACAGTCGATAGTTCGTCTTTTACAATGAAAGCTGAAGTATAGTTGAAGTCGAGATAGTCGATCTTCTGACTTTTACAGTGAAAGTCGAAGTACAGTCGGTGTCGAGATAAAATCAGTCTTCTGACTTTTATAGTGAAAGCCGTAATATAGTTCGTACGTCGGTTCTTTACAACTCCGCAGTTGATTGAAAGTCATGATTCTGAAATTCAATATTTTATTAACGGATGTGGGCATCGTAATATATCAAATTCGTCGAGTAGTTGTATTCGGGAGAAAGTCGAGTAGAATAAAATATCCGTTGTACTTTTATTAGCTAATTGTCGAAACAACAATAGCCTTGTCATGAGGAGTTTGAGTTCCTCGAACATCCTCCTTGAAAAAGTTATTACAATGTTGAGTCATCACCGTTTCACCGACTCTTCTTCGAAAGTTGCTCCTCAGTTTAGTCATCCAGAGATCATGTTGATCACCCGGACAGTCGGCTGATTATTTACAGCTTCCTCAGTTGGTTGAGGTCGTCGATCAGCAGGAGGTTGAGTCGGCGGATCTCTCCAATATTTCTCGAGATAGCCTCGTCAAATCAGGACTTCTATCTCGTCCCTGAGTTGAATGCAATTTTGATATCATGACCATAATCACGATAGAACCGACAATACTTCCTCCGATCACGGTTCCTCGATGACGCTTTCATCGGTGGAGGGTGTCGTAGATATTTTGCTCCTTCGATTTTCATGAGGATCTGCACACGAGGAGCAGAAAGAGGAGTATAGGAGTCATACCTGTCATAACTCGATTTTGGACTTCATCTTTGAGGTGAAGTTCGTTATTGAAACTGACCGACTTGATTCGGTCGGAGATTCTCCCTTCTTCTGTTTCTTCTTCTTCTGACCTTTGCCTTTTGTCTGGCGTCGGTCAAAAGCTCCTTCGTCTGCGTGCATATCTTGTATGCACGCTTCAAAAGTTCAGCATAAGTCTAAGGGAGAGTTTTGTCTAAAGAATATGTGAATCGAGGTCCCCTCAGATCTTTTTCATGGCCGATATGATCATGTTTTCATTGAGGTCTTTGACCTCAAGTGTGGCCGCATTAAAACGAGCCACGAAATCCTAAAGTGTTTCAGTCTCTCCTTGCTTAATTGAGAAAAGACTATCAGAAGTTCATAGTAGCCTTCGGCTGGTACTGAAGTGAGCCACGAAAGAATGTTCTAGCTGTTTGAAAGAATATATGCTTCTCAACTGAAACCCGGAGTACCAGGGTCGAGCAGCTTTTCGAAGAGTTGTCGGAAAGCCGATGCATAAGAGGGCGTCGTCGCCTCCTGAATCATCATGAGAGCCTTGTAGCTCTCAAGGTGGTCGATCGGATTAGTGGATCCGTCGTATGGCTCCACCTAAGGCATCTTGAACCGAGATGGGATCGGTTGGTCTAAGATATGTCGAGAAAGCGGCTGGGTGGTGTGGAAGTCGTAGTCATTGGAGAACTTCCGACCTTCCACTTGAAGCTGAGCAAGTTGGCGATTGATCTCTTGGAATTTACGTTCATAATCATCGAATCGTCGTTGAAAAACTCTGGGGGTAGAACCACCCGACGAGTTTGAAAGAGACACGGAGGGCATTCGCGGTTGTTTCCCCCTCCTAATACTATTGAGATGGGAAGGAGTGGGGGAATGCTAGGAATGATGAGTGGCACGCCGAGAGTGCCAAGAATGTCATTGTTCGTCTCGACAGAAAAGTCGAGACGGTCGTTTCGGAGAAGGAAATGGTGATCGTCGTGGATGACGGCAACTGTGCCTGGATGGCACCGACTGTGCCATCGATTGCTCCGTCGGTGGCTGTTGCTGCTGGGTTTGTTGCTGTTGGAGGCTTTTGACTGTCTTCGTGAGAACATTCATCTACTGCACAAGTGCAGCGATCTGGAGGTCCATAGTGATCACAGGACGTGAGGAACTAGGCTCTGCTACTGAAAGAGAGGGAGGAACCTCTTCCCATCAGAAAGAGTGTCTCGCCGACCCGATTGCAGTAGAATGCTGGGCCCTGATTTTGCCATAGTGAATACGATCTCAACCCCTATCTGGCGCGCCAATCTGTTGCGGCCAACTTTCCGTCGCTTATCGTCGAAAATGAACACCTGCAAGACAGCATCCACACAGACCGAATTTGTGTCTGGTGGGGACCCTCCGATACCTAAGTCAGAGAGGAAAGTTGGTGAACAGGAGTTGAATGTAAGAAGTAGCAGAGTTTTGGCCCAAAGTTGGCTTACCAGCCCTGTTTCCTTACCTCCTTTTATAGATGAGGTTCTCATAACCGTCAGACGTGGTCCCGTATTTTATGACACTAAATCATCGGGCCATAATCGCATAGTGAATCATTAATTCTCACTGATTGCGCCGTGATATGCGGCCGGTAATCGTTCGTAACGGTTATAGTATGTCTGAGTTGACTAGCCGGCCATATGTCGGTAGAATCTGTGAGCGACCGTCGGCTATTAGTTCTGTTATGCTGACGGTCAAATCGTCCGTCATTGATCGGTAGTCGAATATTAGTCGATCGACCGATCTTAATCGACAAGCCGACAATAGATGGGCACAATTAATTCGGTCGGTCAATGAAGAATCGGAACTGTCTGTTCAACCGATACATAGCCGGAGTCATAGAGACCAAAGTCGGGGTCGGTCTTTATTGTGGTTCTAATAATATGGAGGGCACCAATAGTCCCACATCGGTTGTGAGTCAAAGGAGACTCGCATTTATAAGGAAGAAAAAATTCTTCCCATGTGAGGCACCTTTTAAAGGGCAAAACCGTGAGGTCCATGGGCCAGAGTGGACAATACCTCACGTGACGGATCGAGCCCTTGTCTACAACAATGGTGCGCTAAGTAGGGATCAAGGTCTGCCTCAATTCTCTGGGGTCGAGGTCCGCCTTGACTGACTGTCGGGCTCCTCAGACTATACACATCGAAATCTCACTTGATTGGAGGGCTCTGTTGTGGTTCTAATAACGTGGAGGGCACCAATAATCCCATATCGATTGTGAGTCAATGGAGACTCGTGTTTATAAGGCAGAAAAAATTCTTCCCACGTGAAGCATCTTTTAAAAGGCAATACCTCATATGATGGATCGAGTTCTTGTCCGCAACAAATACATTACACCTTCCACAAAACCCTTGGAAGCTTTTATAAGAGGACGAAGACAAGCATGGAATCTAGAAACAGTTCATGCACATATGAATATTGATGTACTTAAAGTTATTTTGTTTTAAGTTCATTTACATGCCCGCAAACTTTGTGCAAGTATGTGCATTTACTGGATGCCCTTCATACAGGTACACATGTTACACCAGAGTTCATTTTCACATGCAAGCATATAAGACATATTCAAATGTTGACTGGCATAGCAGCATCTGCTGACCATTTACATCAACAAAGGAATAATTGCAAGCATTTCCAAATAAATCCTGCAGTCAGTTCGCAAATGCCAAATATATACAAAACCCGTGGGTTCCAAAAGAGTTCAAAAGCTTACAGGAAAATTTCAGCAGCTAAACATGAAGAACAACACTCCTAAGCATGATGAAATTTTCTTTCTGCGTTAAACAAAAGGAAAGAAACAAATAAAGAAAACTCTAATTAGTTCTCATTAGGGATGAAGAAATCAAATGTGACATCAACAGTCTCAGATGTCTCTCCTGTGTCCTTGTACGTGATGCCTGTTATTTCCCCTGTAATCCTCCTCAGAATCTTGGTATTCGGGTTCACACGCCGGACAGGGACAGTCACGGAGTATACCATACCAAGGTCTGGATCTGTTGAGACATTGAGTTGGACTTTATCCTGAGATTCTATCTCAACAAATTCAGACAAGGATTCAATGACATTGCGAACAATCTTTTGCCTTGCTTCATCACTGACCGCACATCTATCAGAGAATAAGATCATCTTAAGCCTCTGCTTAGCAATCCTTGCATTGGATTTTCTTCTTGCAGTTCTGGTGGAAAAGAATCCTCCATGCCAAGCTCAAACGATCAAAGAAGTTCATGTTGATAGCATTAAGAAGAAATCCTTCAGCATCTTGACTAATGGTTGCTGAGGAGAGTTTGCTTCCTCCAATCCCAAAGCACCGGTGATCATTTTGTGCTGTACCAGAAGATGGGGGTTCCATATGTGGCCATTTAGGTGTGATCCTAAGATCATTAGATCCTCCATTAAGAAATCTACCAAGCTGTACCTGTATGATAACAGCAACCACTTAAAATGTTTCATTGGGATATGCCCCAGCAAAAGGCGATCATATAATCACAGATAGAGTTGAAGTATAAATGACAGAATGTCAACATGATAACATGATGATTTTGAATTATAGAATAAAGCCTGCAAAGCTAAAACTCTGATGCAATAATGACCTTGGAATACTACCAAAAAAAATGGGAGGGGGAGGGGGGGACAAACCAGAGACTCTTCACTCTTATATTTTCACCAAATGGTGACAATAATGGATATTCTCAGTAGTATTGAATACAGTGAACAAAGAGAAACCAGCCCACTAGGTTCAGAAAAGCCAGCTTCAACATGTATATTTTGTGCCGTTAATGTCCTGTTAAACCTTTAAAGTACATTTTCAATCATAAACTTTAATAGAAATTGATTGCATTGATACATGATATTCTATATGCATTTTATTTGGAAGAAAAGAGAATGAAATGCATGGTTAAACTTAACTACTCATGCAGTAATGCAGTTTTTTTTTTGAAGAATAGTAATACAATAATTTTCTATTCAACATACAACCATGGAAAATGGAATTATCTAGGGATTTCAAGATAGCAGTTGTAAACAAAAAATTCAGGGATTAGCAAGACTCGTATGAAGATAAATTACTTTGTCATAAGAAACTAGATCCCAGCTTGCTAAACTCTGCAACCATTCAAGATTTAATTCTGCCATGGTATAGGTTAAAAAAATATTTAGATCTGCATCACTTAAGGAATTCATAACTTAGAAAGACGTCTGAAGGAATATTTAATTTAAGTGTCACTGGAGCAACTTGTCAACGGGCCTTTTATTGCAACTAACTTGGGCAATGGGGGGACCATTTTCACTCTTCCAACGCTCATAGGTAGACCAGTTCATGACTTATAAGCATTCGATGCCTCTTTAACAAACAGTAACGGGAAAGTTACTCCATGAGTTAAATACCATAGTTTATGATATGGTAATTCCGATATTAAATACAAAATTCTTTCCATACTCTATGTCAAAAGTCAAAACGATAGTGCAAGCCTGACACAGGGTGTTGTCATACATGACAATCACATCATCGCACACCACAAAGGATTCATATGAGAATCCATTATCATATAAAATTGATAAATCTTAAGACTTGCATCAGTTTATATTTTCCCACACGCTCTCACCTTAAGTTTGAAAATAAAGATACATGCATTGTACACATAGTTGGTAGGTAAAGCAGCCAAGTAGAGCAACAACAAGCTGCTGCGGCCAAGAAAGCTTCATAGGAAAAGATACACATGGCTTCTGTATAGACTATAAATAAGTATCAAATTCGGAGCCAAACACAAGTCATAGGTGAAACAGAAATTGAAACAGGGTCTAGCTATCACATGCTCGCTCACATCATGGCACCTGAAAAAAGTGCATATTATACTCTTCTGGACTGCCAGAGGCCAGGAAAGAAAGGCAAAGTGTTGAAAATACTAGCCGACCTTTTCTTAACATACACTTTCAGCTTATTAGACAGACCTTTAATAACAATCAGAAGCATAGACAAAAAAAAAAGTTTAGGAGTTGTTTATTACTGCAATTTGCTAGTCTTGCACAGCAAATCAAAACAGACTTGCGGTAAAACTGAAAAGTTGAAATATGGGGAAGAAAAAAATCATCATGGAACTTTGATTCATATATCATGATAGTGGGTAGGTTCAGCCCACTAAAATGACTACAATTGTCGGTTATGCATTGGATGTTCAATTAGAAAATTTTCCTGTTTAAGCAGGTAATTGCGTAACTTTTTCTTGTGCCTTTGTAAGTTCTACCAAATAAAATCTCAACTTTCATGTGTTTCAAGATGGAATCAGGTAGTGCAGACAAGTCTAAAATAGAAAGAACAAAGGAAATGTCTCAGATGTTCACCTTACTGGTATCCAATGGTTTACACTTGCATATAGAGTGTCCGTTAAATGAGAAAATGCAAATCAGCATACACATCTTACAACCTGAGCATTGATTGAACCAGCAAAAGCTTATCCTAGAACAAAATGCTGCAGGGGGTAAGACCCTTACGAGAACACTACCAAATTTATTGTTGGAGGCCACATACTCTACTGAGGTTCTCGTCTCCAATTTTCTCAAACTAAACAGCAATCAAGTTAGCATGAATTCCCAGAGCAAACCAATTTTGTGAATAACATGTGGCAGCCTGTGGTTCAACAAATATTCTTCAATCTAACTGCTGAATCCAGAATGCTGCATTTGACTATCTGCAAGCCAAGCCCAAGGCTTTTAAATTCTAGAAATGACATTAGTACGAACATGTAAAGGTTGTAAGTCTTTCAATTCATTAACACAATGTCTAGAAGAGGGGAGATTTGAAGGAAGTTGCAGAGGCTGATAAGTTGCCATCATAGCATTATATTTAGTAAAAGGAACCAAAACAGAGGAAAAGATGAGGATATTTTATTGCACATAGACTATAATTCACCATAAGAGAAGTCACTGAGATGGAGTTTCTAGCATTAGATGCACAAGAAAATGAGTAGTCAGGTGAGGATGATGAAATGAAGATTAAGGCTGAGACAAAGACAAAAGAGAGAGAATGGAAATGAACATAGCAGTGGGGAATGATGAATATGGTGCTGATAACAAGAGTAGCAATAATCATGTCATGATAGACAAACCCTATCCAATTTACATGAGGCAGGTATTGCCAACCAGCATGCAAACGAAATCTATAACATCAAGCGGCAGGCTAGAAACCTACTTATCTTGCAATTTAAGTTCATCAAATTATGGAAGGATAAAAGTCATGTACACTGCTAACAAGATATATATTAAACAAGTATAATGAGAAGTTCATGGCTACAAATTTGACATGGTCAAAATGTAAGTCTTGGCATATGGAACTCAAGGTTCATTTAGCTATTTTTTAAATTCTGAATCCAAACCCACCTCTGGAACTGGAGCATCAGCACTGGTCCAAAGTTAACGTTAAAATCAGGGCGATATGATGCATTGAAATAAGAAGATGCCAACCAAATAAGTTCATAAAACATGGTCAGCTTCTAGTGAGAATGGATGCATTTCGTTCACGGAAGCCTTGCATCGATAAACTGAAAAAGGCCACCGCATGTTCCTTGCTTCCATAAGTTCTTCCCCTTTCCCAAATTGCTGCTTCTGCCTCAATTATAATAAGCGATTCAAGTAGAAACTTCATGGGGAGGACAACAAAGGGTTTATAGTGGGGCTTTTCTCCTAAAGCACAACCAGAGTTTCTTAACAATATTACCACAAATCACTCAAAGATAGTTAAAAAAAAAAACCCTCGAATGTGCAGCGATTAGAGCAATAAAGAAGGTAAAAGATTAGATCTTGACCAATAAAGCAAATTAAAATAAGAAAAAATGATTAAAATTGGATCCTTTTGCAGCTAAAATAACCAGAATTCACCAACATAGACAGCTTGAAACGGATTCAATACGAGATTCTTTTTTTTTTGTTCGACAAAAGATAGGAGGAAACAGACCTTTGAGGAGGAGAGGGCGGGTCGCAAGGGGTGCTTGGGATGATAAGAGGCGAAGGTGCCGAAGGCCTTCAGATCTCCAGAGATCGCCATGGCTTCTCCTCTTTTGATGAGCTCACGCGATCACCGATCTCTCTCCATCTCCTTGCCCTGTTCTTCTCAGTGGATTTAGTAAAGATTAGCGCTGGTTTTCAGGTGTTCTGCGTTTTTTGAGCGCCCCTCCTCGCAGCATTCGGGTGAAGGGTACCGTAGTCGATAGGATTACGTAGGAGGGCATTACTGCCATTACGAAATAACGAGTTTTTTTTTCTTTTTTAGATAAATTATGTCTCAGGACCGTGAATCAGATTTTCTTAAATGGTGTCGGAATTACAAAACTCTAAACTTTAATTTTAAATTATCCAAAAATATTGAACATCATCTTCTTCCTTATTACAAGCTATATCATCTTCTTCTCCAAATGTCAAAAGTCATAATATCTTATCTTTCAAAGCTTCATCTTTTCTCTAAATTTTTTTTATTTCAAAATTTGAGTGGATAAATAAGAAAAAGAAGAAAACTCCTTCCTCCATGACCGGCCCCATTTTTTTTTCCCTCACAATCATTTTTTTTTATTTCTCACTACTCTATTTACTAAACTCTCTCTATCCATCTTTTTTCAAATCTCTCATCTCCTATCTCTCTTTTATTTATCTCTAAAATATCAATAAAAAAAAGAAAAAAAATCATTTTCCTCCATGGCTCTATTTTTCTTCTTTGCCCGATTCTTCTCTCCCATTTATCTTCCATCGCCTTCTCCCAATATCTCCGTCGAGCTGGCATTGGGCTCCATCCTCCTCAAAGAAGATAGATCGGAGAAAAAGAAGAAAAAAAATACGAAAGGAAAGAAGAAATAATGCCAAGTAAGTGTCGTATCACTATTTTTTAGATTGTAATACCATATAAGCACTGAATATTATCACATCAAATTTTTGGTGAGAAAAAATTATCGAAATCATATGTGAGGCCAATATTAAATCAGTTGAGATAATTGAAAGACTAAAATTTAAATTTATAGTTCAAAGATCATTGAAAAAATTTAATTAATTCAAATATTAGAATATAATTTATCTTCTTCTTCACAAAATACGAGCTATTCAAATCCAGCTCAATTAGAAAATGAGTCAAAATTAACGATTTTGAGCTCGTTTCGTAAACTGGTCAAGCCTAAACAGAAGTAGGCCGTGAATTAAAAAGAAGCTTGGCTCGGATCAACAAAAACTTGGCTTAGGACATATATAAGCCAAAGCTCGAACAGCATATGTCAAGCTCTAACTATATTAGCCACTTTCTTATACACCAAGACAAGGCCAGACGATTTTTGACTTGTTTATAAGCCAAAATATTACAGAGAGAAATTGAAAGGTCTCTTTGTCTTGTTCTCTAAAACTTATTTTTAAGTTTATTTTTAAATTTTGAAATATAAAATTTTAATTTTTCGAGCACTATTAATTTTATTTTCATCAAATATAATAAATATGAAATTAGATGTATACACTGATCAAGAATTGGACTTAAAAACTCTAACGGCTGAGGCATCCGACAATTAGAACACATCCCAATCCACTAAAATAGTTCTTCATCTAGCAATGAGCTATACTATTATCTTATAGCCAGATAGCAGAAAGTTACCTAAAAGTGATCAGTCCTGAGAGAATTCTATTTACTATATAATTTTTTCTATACAAGAATTTGATTAATCTTTATTTTAAACATGTAAAAAAAATCTTTTTTAATAAATTCAGATATATGAAACCATTCTAATAAAATATAATTGTATGAATCAAAAATAAATATTCAAAAAACTAATAAAATATTCGATGAAGCGATCCAAACATACTTCTTGTATAATTAACTACATATATTACCATCTAACCAGCTACACTATTTATTTTTTATAAATACGTTAAAGAAGTAATCATTCTCCAATAAACTCTTAATAAGAGACAGCCATTGGCATCAGTAGTAAAGTGACCGGAGAGCAAACGAATTACAGCCAATGAGTCATCTTCGAGTATATAATATATGTGTCGTCTTCAGATTTCTCATCAGAAATTTCAAACCTTCCTGTACAGCACGTAACTCAGCCATAGGTGTTGTCGCCTCAAACAAATGAACCCTCCTAGTTGCTGCTATGAAACATGGACCTTTTCCAAAATAACAAACAAAGTGTAGGACACAAACAATAGTGTTTGAGCATGCAGTGTATGAGGATGCCATGCCATGGAATATATAGAGTTATGCTAGCATTTGGTCGATCTTAATTTAAATTGCTTATAATGTAAAATTCGGACCAAAGTGGGTTTATACATGGTCAGCTTGGATACATTGGCTAAATTCTATAAGGGACCAGCATTTATACATTTCAAAGTTCTTGCTTAGTATTTAATATTAAATAGTAGTGAGCATTGTCAATGTCGTCGCTAGTTGGTGGTAGGCAAAATGAATGATGGGATAAGATACTGGCTGCCGCTCGATGTAACCCCAACAAGAAGGCTTCACATTTCCTAAAACAAGAAAAAGAAAAGAAAAAAAAAAAGAAAGAAAGGCTTTGTACCATACAAAAGTATTGAAATGCCAATTGGAAGACAAAAAAAACAAAGGTTTAGAAAAGATACCACATCAAATCTATAAAGACCAAACCTAGGTGGCTAAATTTTAAAGCTTTATAAAAGCACTCACTGGTACAATGTTAAAGACCCTATAGCTCCCCTCACAAGCTGCTTGTCTCGCATTATTTTTGGATTGTATTCCATGACAGTTTTAGGCTTTTTACCCCAAACAACCTTTTTCCTTGTATGCCCACCCTTACCAGCTCTGCCTTTATAAGCCAGCTATCCGTTGAAGAAAGACTTCACACCCAAGACAAATGCTAATTTTAAATATTAAAAACTATAGTAAATTGATATAGCTGGTCACTCCATTAGCTGAATTATAACTTTTAGTTTATGTTGTATGGGACTTTCACATCTGCCCTAAAGTCCAAAATTTCTTTAATTCCTTCTTCCTAATGGTTGTGTATACTTATTCTCCAATGCATACATAGTTATAAATAATAACTATGTATAGGAATAATATAACTGTGTACATGTGTACATATGCAAGAACTAGCATAATTATGTACGGTATAAGTGGAAGTATGTGCTGGACTAAAAATTAAACGATAATGGTCAAAAGACCTTACGTTGAAAGCCGGTCAAAGAAAGGATTAGATCTTATGTTCTCCTATAAACAATTCTTCAGAAAGAGATGCCAAATGAATAGTACGGTTTAGGAAGCACCTTAGATGCTCACATGTGTGCTTCAAAGATCTCAACTCCTAGATGGCATTTTTAAGACAATTTCAGTTATTATAATATTGTATCATCCATAACAATTAGTTGAACCTTTTCAGCCATCAAAATGAGATAAACCTGTCATTCTAACAAGAGCTCTAACTAGTTTAGTTGCTGTGATACTTTTAGCAAAGGCTGCGAGGACAAAGATCAACGGTGGAAGGATGTGATTTACGCGAGTGTATGCTTGGTGTACAGGCTTCATTCTAAAAGGCTTCGATGTGTCAAAGCTGCGTGCTGTCCCCAGCCACGTGGCACCAAGTATTGAAACAGACAAGACCCAACTTTTATCACACTTGTCTCACCTCCTCCCATGCGATGATGAGACCAGCGATCCTCGTAAGCTACGGGAATATCGGACGGTCCTGATTCTTCGCCCCTAAAAATCTCGCCACCGGTGTTCCCTTTACCAGCCAAAGCCATAAGCCATTCACGTTCGCGTCCCGCCAAAAGACTAAAACACCCCCTATATTCCCAGTCAAAGCTAAGATTTAAGGGGCATATTCGTCATTCCAACCTGGTCAATTCTGGGACGAATGCAAAAAGAGCAGAAGAAACCAGCAATCTTTCTCCGGAAAACAAGCGACGCTCTAATTCTTACATTATGACTAAAATACCCCTGCCATCTCCACCATATTTACATGCAAACCATTACTATTTTTGCATTCAAAAGATCTTAAAAAGTAATAAAAAAACATAGAGCTCTATCGTCCATCCATTCAAATTTCAATGCTCAAAATTTGAAGTAATTCTAGCAAATATAGCTATGAAGCCAGCAAATCTGCATTGTCTCAAAGCAAACAATTGTCATGTAATTAAGATAAAGTACAAGGGCATTCATGGAAACCGATAAGAAAACACACTGCCCTGCTACACACCAAGGACGAACGCGGCGAAACCCAGGACGGCGACGGCGACCGCGGCGGCGCTCCAGGCACCGGTCCGGCAAGCGGCGCTAGACTGCGACAGCGGAACCGGGCCGGTGCCGGGGCGGGAGGGGCTCGACGAGGATGGACAGCTTCATGCCGTGCCAGCAGTACCCACCGCCGGAGATGAAGTAGTAGCGTCCGGTCTCGTTCAACTGCATCGCGTAGCTCCGCCCCTGTCGTACTTATTGATCGGATCCTCCTCCGAGCACCGCTCGTAGTTCGTCTCGTTCACCTGGATCACGCTGTAATACCCCGGCTGGTAGTAGAACACTGAAAGAAGGGAAAGAAAGTATCAAAGATCGGTACAGTACTGAAACGCCGATTAATCGATAGATCTGAAGGAAGGAAGAAGAGGAGGAGAAGGGATTGGCGGCGGACCGAGCCAGTCGTGGAGGTAGAAGTGCTCGCCGGCGGCCCACTCGGTGTAGTTGACGTTGGGGCCCAGTGATCATTGCCGCCGATGACGTGCATATCGGCGGAGACGGCGGCGGAGGAGAGGAAGAGGAGGAAGAGGAGAAGGGCGGCGTGGCGTCTAGGGTTGATTGAAGTTTCCATTTTGGGCAAGGGACGGGGAAGAAGAGTCTGGAGAATGTGGAACGGTTATGCAGTGTGGACGCTTTGCTCGCTGGTGAGCATTTATAGGCCCAGGGTGGAATTGAAGGGCAGATGATTTGATGGAATTTGGTTAGAGGTGAAAGTGAACCGGGTAATATCGATCCGGATCTGGATCCGATCCATTTCCACGTCAAAATCTTTCCGAATATACAAATAAAAGATAAATAATCCGGCTAAATATTACATCAAAAAAACCCAACTAAATGGATAATTTATCCAACTATATTGCAGTATCCGGTTTATTTGTTATTCTATTTAGTTATATATCATCATAATTTTTAAAAAATATATGACTGTATTAATATACTATTAATTTAATTTACTATCTGTTATGGAGTTATACCATCTCGGTCTTTATTCTCAATCTTAGTCTTCAGATGGATTTTTCGACCAATAGCTGAGGTGCCGAGGTAGGTCTTGACAGTGAGTATTATCTAGATGTCCTGCGATCTTTTATGAGAGAACCCTCATTGCCATGGCTCCAACTCAGTTGGCTCCTAAGATTGAGTGATTAGGGTATCAGTTTGAGGAGCCAAGAAGAAGTGGACGACCCCATCGGACTTCATTTCCAAATATTACCCTTAGCCAGCTACCGACAACCTCATCGGGCTATTATTGACCTCTTGGTCGAACTTAAGCTGATGACTTTTGAAGTCTTAAAGACACTGTGCCGTTACAAGGAGAACATGGCCACATCCCTTAAATGTCGGATGGTCACAACGAAATTTTTGATGGTTATAATAAAATGTGGTACACGAGTTAATGCCACTAATTGATCACTATCCACAACAACATCGTAGATCATGATTCTTCGTGGTAGTTACCGCTAATCAAGGTGACGTACTCTTCCCCTCTATAAAAAAAAAGATAGAGGATCATTCGATGAGCTTTTTTAGAGAGCCCAAAAAATACATTCTTGCTGATTCTCTCTCTTACAGTTTTTAAAGTTCCGACTAACTTGAGCATCGAAAGATCCTTCACTAAAAAATCTCTGATGATTGGACTGGGAGTATTCAGTCATCCTCGAATCCAAGCTGACCACTGAGCTTCACTCTAGATGACCGCCAACCTTAGCTGCTACTCCTTGATTTGGAGCTTTGCAACAACACTACCCACTTAATAAGACTTGATTTTATGGCCATAAGGTTTAATTATTCAACTTATATTCATATTTATATAAATATTTTAGTATTTAATGTGAATATGAATTTTATATCTAACTAATGTCTTTTGTATTCGTCAAATAAAAGAAAATTATAAAGACACCCTTCAGATTTGATCCATTTACACTTGAATCCCAAAAGTTAAAATATGTTAATTAGATTTAAATTTAAATTATTATAAATAACCTATTATTTATCTCTGTTAAAAAATATTATCATGTGAGGATCATCTGATAGCTCAATTTTTATAAAACTCCATATAACTACCTAGAGATGGGCAATGGGCCATGCCTGGTATGGAGAAAGTTTAACGAGTCATGCTAGGCATGGCCCATGTAGTAAACAGGTCGTGCTAGGTACGGAGAAAGTTTGATGAGTCATGCTAGGCACGGCCCATGTAGTAAATAGGCCGTGCTAGCCTATTTTAACAAACCCCTTCGCCTGGCACAGTCCTAGGCCTAGGAGTGGTAGGCCATGCCAGGCACGGCCCATTGGCTCGTTAGGCCCGCAAGTTTGATGAGCACGTTAGGCACAGTCTATAACGGCTTTTTTTTTAATTTTAATGATTATTTTTAAATTTTATAATTTTAACCTTCCTAACGGTCATAAAATGATTAGTTTTAGAGATAATTTGGGAAAGTGATATAAACGGATATAAACGAACTATGCCAAAGCACGACCCATCTTAAAGGTACTACTATAAAAAGGGACTATGGCAGCGCTTATATGACAGTGATTTTTAAAACTGCTGTCATAGACCTTACGGTAGTGGTTATTCATAACCACTACGGTAGGTCATACCTACCGTAATGATTTACCGTAACCGCTGCAGTAGGCTTACCTACTGCAGTGGTTATTCGTAACTGCTGTGGTAGGTCGGACCTACCGCAGTGGTTCGTAATAACCACTGCCTTAGATTGGACCTATGATAGTGATTACGGTAACCGCTGTGGTCGGTCCGACATACGACAGCGATTCGTGATAACTGCTACCGTAGGTTGGACCTACCACAGCAGTAATGAATAACCGCTGCAGTAGGTAAAACTTTGACATAACTTTTAATCCAGAGATCAAATTTAGATGAATTTTTTTTTAATTTCATATAACTTTTCGAGATCTACATGGCTGCGATGTCGATTTTGCTAAAAAGCATCATTGTACCCCTCAAATTGGAGTTTTAAAGAAATTTAATCGATATTTATAATAATTTTGGATGATTACGTGAACCTATAATAGTGAAATCGAATTTCAAGCACATCTTCACCGTTCATTATCTAAATAATTATTGTTAGAGTATCATCACAAAAATTACCTCGATCCGATAGCCCTAGCTATGTCCATCATTAAAATTTGATTTCGACGGTCACGAATGATCGTGTGATGATTTGATAGATAGAGACTACTGATGGGTTTAAAAATTTGCGACGATGATCTTGATGATATTTGTAATATATTATCAAAATTTTACTTCAATCAGATATCATTAGTATGATCAATTTAGCACAGGATGATTTTAGTTGTTAAATGAAAATGAGTGATCAAATGATCAATCGACGTCCGATTGAGGTGATTTTTGGATAAATGATCTTTGTTAATACTTTAATCATTTGTATAATGATGATCATAAAATTTAAATCATATGTATATGTTGGAATGCACTTGAGCAAGTATAATTATTTAAGGAAGTTAAGAATGAGTAGCAAGCGACATATAGTTTAAATCATTCATATACGTACAGTTTGAATTTTACGATTATCACCGTATAAATAATAAAATAGTAGCAAAGATCATTATCTAAAAAATTACCTTAATCGGATATCGTTTCGTCTTTTGATCAGTTATTTTTTATTTAACGGTTGAAATCATTTCGTGCTAAATAGACTGTGATAATAATATCTTATTAAAGTAAAATTTTGATAGTATGTTATAAATACCATCGAGATCATCATCATAAATTTTTAGATCCGTCAGTGGTCTCTATCTATCAGATCATCGTGTGATCGTTTGTGACCGTTGAAATCAAATTTTAATGATCGACATAGCTAGGACTATCGAATTGAGGTGGTCTTTTATGACAATATTCTAATGATAATTATTTATATAATGAACTATGAAGATGTGCTTAAAATTTGATTTCACTATTACAGATTTACGTAATCATCCAAAATTGTTTGTAAGTATCGATTAAATTTTTTAAAACTCTAATTTGAGAAATAAAATGATATTTTTTAAAAAATAATCATCACAACCATGTAGATCTTTAAAGTTATATGAAATAAAAAAAAATTACATCTAAATCTGACCTCTGGATCAAAAGTTATGGTCTTTAGAATAAAGTGAGAAGAGTATAATAAAAAAAAGATTAAAGCATAGAAACAGTGGTAGCTTATTGGTAAAATGAAGCACCAAATCTGGAGGCAAATCCCATAAGAGGTGTTGACTGCACATTGACTGCTCTTTGACCATCTGCTGTTGATAGTCTGTTGGCCAGCCATCGCCATCGCCCTCCTGCTAGTTGGCCACCATTCGGCTATGGTCGGTCATTATTTTGATCGATCAAAGGCTATGCAACCGCTGTCATAGTCCAAAAAATTATTGCCATAGATCTACGGTGATGGCACAGTGGGAGGGCCAGGTTGGCGTGCAGGCCGAGCTGTGCTTGGTTCGTGGATCGTGCCAGTCCAGACCCTTATGGACCATGCTGGGCCTACATCGCGGGCTACAAACCCCCAGCTTAGCCTAGCCCCCTTATATGTGCCATGCCTATCACGCCCATTACTGTAGCATGTGGGCTATGCAATTCATGCTAGGCCGATATCTACAACTATCCTTCCCACTAACTAAGCAATGTGCTCTTATTTTGATGGATAGAGAAATTCTTTATCTACCATCCTTGGTGAAGAAAAAGTACACCGCTTCATCGGATTGGGCTATATAGGGTAATTAATAATACGGTAGGTATTTAATGCAGCTTATCTTTTTTTTTTCAAGTTTTTTTGAGGAAATATTATTTCTTTAAAGATACAAATATCATAATAACCAACAGGATATTATATAAAGACACAGAAAGTCATATATATTATTCAAGATATCATAGAACAAAGAAGAATACTATTATTACTTTTTTATGCTTTATATGATTTCTTGTGAATCTCGGATAATGTTATGACATCTTATTACTTGGTATGATATCTTGTATCGATAATATTACTTCTCAATAATTATTCATAGGATGCAAAAGGATGTCATACCATTATTATGACATCCTATTATTTTTATGATATCTTATAATTGTTATGATGTCCAGTTATTATCTATGACATCCTGATTAAGTATGAGCAAAATAAAGTAAAAAATGACATCTTGGAGATAAAGGGCATCTTCATTAGAAAACATTTGAAAAAAAAAATGAGGCACTTTAAATGCATGCCTCATTATTAATTGCACTATGTGGCCTAATCTGGTGAAGTTGTACGTTTTTTCTTAATTGGAAGCGATGGACAAAGAATTTCTCTTAACAAAAATTGAAAGGAAAGTAGCACATCGAGTTCTATGCCTATGGATGAATGACTTTGTCCTTTGATATTTATATAGGTGAATGGATGACGAAAGATGTAGTGTTTAAAATCCATGCAAATAGATGAATGATAGAGGATGGAATGCTTTGAGATCTGTGTAGACATATGAATGACAAAGTATGATATGCTTTAAGATATGTGCAAGCATATAAAAGATAGTAGATGGAACACTTTGACATTTGTATAGGTAGATGAATAACAAAGGATAGAGTGCTCTAGGATCTATATATGTTGATGGATAATAGAGGATAAAGTACTATAAAATATGTGCAAAGGGATGGATGATGGAGGACATACTACTTTAAGATTTACACAAGCAGATAGATTACAAAGAATGAAGTATTTCAAAATCCGTATAGAAAGATGAATGATAAAGGATGGAGTACTTCAAAATACAAGCAGATAGATGATAGAGGATGAAGTGTTTTGAGATATGCATGATGGACAGATGATAGAGGATGAAATACTTCGAGATTTATGCAAATGGATAGATGATATATAGAGGATAGAGTGCTTTAATATCTATGCACACAGATGAATGATTGAGGATATGTTGCTTTAATATTTGTACAAGCAGATGGATGATAGATGATAAAGTGTTTTAAGATTTATGTAGGTAGCTGTATGATTGAGGAAAGAGTGTCTTAAGATCTATGCAAGTAGATGGATAATAGACGATGGAATACTTAAAATTTGTGCACAAAAATAGATGATAGAGAATTTAGCACTTTGAGATATATATAGTCGAATAGATCATAGATGAAGCACTTTGAGATCTATATAATAAATGAATCATAAATATAGTGCTTTGCAATCAGTGTAGATGAATAAGTGACAAAAAATGAAGCCTATAAAAACTATGCATGCAGATGGATGATTGAGATTGCAACACTTTAAGATTTGTGCTGGAAAATGAATGTAGGATGAAGTGCTTTAAGATCTATGTAAGTGGATGAATGATAGAGAATTAAGTACTTTGAGATTTGTATAGAAAAATGAATGACAAAGAATAGTCTTTATGATGCAAAGGTATTTTATTTTTCTCTCATTCTGTCATCAGTGCTAGGATTCAAATAGACGGTTAGACTATATTGTAATAAATTTAAAGTTTTGGTAGTTACTTGATATTTTTTAAACTTTTAGGGTCTAAGCATAAATAGGCCAAACTTGAAGAGACATCTCTATAATTTTTCTAAAAAAGATATAGATATGGATATATTAGTATTCGATTTGTTCTTGATCCGATTTCAGCCCTAGCTTGGGTTCCTAATTATGAATTGCCTCAAATTACGTAGTCATAAATAATATTTTTATCTTCTAAAGTTTAAAGTATATATTTAATTCAATAATTAATTATTATTATTTAAATTAGTTAGCTTAAATAATTAATTAAATAAAAAATATATTGTTTACTATTTTTTCATTGGAAGAAAAAAAATTAAATTAAATAATTAAGTGAAAAAATCATTGTATTGCCATTCCTCAATTTTCCTACATATCATGCCCTCCATCACGGTCAAAAGAGCTCGATGCAATTTTTTTTTATTTTTTTGATCAGGAGCTCGATGCAATTCTCAAGGATTAACAATTTCAATGATTATTATCTTTTGAAATCTCTACCATACAAGTAGCACAAAGATTTGGCAAGGGAATCCAATAATTCATACACATTCTATAGTCTCACCTCCTGTGGTAGGATGCCATGGAAGCCTGCAAGTAAATGGGATAATAGCATTTGTGAAAATGAAACTAAATGAATATCCTAACATCCTAACACTATATAAAAATCTCTTAGTTTTTTAATCTTTACTTTTTTACTCCCACATACACTTAGGCGGAGTTTAGTGTACTAACTTCTATTACTACGGTGATTTGATCCTCATCCTAGGGTGATTTGGTCCCCAATGATCTAAGATTATCATGTTTAGTTTGCTATATTCTAGTAATTAAAGATCCATAAATATCTATGATTAATTATTTTGGTATGCCATAGAAATCCAAGATCACCAACCATATAATATCAAAACTACCTCTAATATGTTCCATATATTTGCAACTATTAAATAGAATTTTCAAATAACTTGTAGAAACATACATATGGATAGAAATCAAATTATCAAAATATGTCACTCAAGAACAATTCAACAAGATAAAAATAATCAAAACCCATTGGAGTAATTTTAAAAGATTATCAAACCTTCCCAACCAAGAGAAATTTTTTTATAAGATTATCAAATCCTTTCCAATAAAAGAAGTTTTTCTAGAGATTGATATTTTTGAAAATAAGTTTTCACCTAGGACAAAGGATATTTTGTTCTAAATTTCAATCTAAAATCACTATCCTGAGGTAATCTTGAAAATCTTTCCTCAAAAATAGATTTAATATCATCAGGTTGGATGGCGATTTTACGAATGGTGGTGATTTGAGAATATTGCTATATAAGACTAATAAGGTGCAACTAAATACGGTAATCTTGTCACCTCCACTTGCATCACTATTGATCTTAGCATTATCACCTCATACCAGATGCCATTTTATTCTTATGAGGCCCCTACATTTAAAGGATCTCTCTTGTTAAAAATTGAAAATGTAAATCAGACTGGTTGTATCAATAGCACCCTCCTTTGATTTGTCGCTTGGAGTCCAAATATCACAAGCGATCACTTCAACTAGGAGTTTTTGTTCTGCATGGACTCCCAATATTATCCCAGATCAATATTATTGAGATGTTACATGTTATAAAATTTCCCTACAACTCAATCTTCCATATGGTGGTAGATATAAAATATCCTATCCTACCATGAGGCTTGTGAGTTGTTTCATGACTCTGATTGCTTCATCCAAAATGAATTTTCAAAGTGTCTTTGTAAGTTCTTTTGATTTGCTCTTAACTTTTGAGATCATCCCTCCCACAAAATAATGGTTTACAGGGGAATCAATAATTAACTCTTATATATTTATCGACAGAATTTATTGATTCGTAAATTGAGTAGGTGCAGGATGCTGAATTTTTCTCCACAAAGCTCGAGTGTATGCTTTTAATGGATGGGATAAAACCGAAAAATATGTCCAAAAAAGACTGTAATTATTATTATATTTTATCTCCCATTTTAAAAATGGATTCTTTCCTTGTCAGTTTCCGGAGGCTCCTCTCTCTCGGTCAAAATTCATACAGCTATAAATAGTAATTATGTAATTTGCGATCCATACGTGATGGTGTACCGTGTTTTATATAGAAGCCAAATAATGCAGCTGGTGGTAGGAAAGCTTTAAATGTACCAACCATTGTGTTGGCTTCAAAAGACCTTCCTTTAGGGCAGATATACATGTTAACGTATTTTCACTAATAATTCCTTTCTGACTATTGTTACATTATAAATTATATACTAAATATGACTATTACTTGTATCTTTCACTTTATATGCAAGCATATAATTTTAGAAATTTAACTTTAGTGGTTCAAGTAATTTCATATTTTTTTCATTGATATCTATATAATGACTATAAATGATCATTTTAGAAGTCATTATGTTTTGGTGGAGGTCTATGTTGTATTTAGCTTGTTCACACTGGTTGCATGGTTTGCGGTCCATTAAATCCCTCCAATTGATAACTGCCATGTCATTTTGTTTGACATCTGAATATGATAGTAAGCCATAATTTTCAATTTAATTTTTTGGAAAGAAATTTAATTTTTAAAAAATTGCATTTCCATTTCTATCATTTTATTTGGGCTGATTGAGATGCTATAATTTTATTAATTTGTAAAACATAGGGAATTAGGTATTTTGCAAACTATTTATTGACATTAATTGATAAGTGTTATCATTTTGTTTTTTTTGATATGTCTTCTAATACTGGTCTATTCGAAATTATTGTTTGGACATAAAAAATATTAAGAGCAATTAATTAGGTAGGCCTGCAAACTAGAGAGCTTATATTGTGTTCACGATTGATCTTACCCAACTCAATCTTTATATCTTTATATATATATAT